>CAOLHI010000112.1:600000-865000 GCA_948474755.1 Ctenosaura bakeri
CATGGGACCTTGTGAGGTCCTATATCAGAACCCACAATTAAAATGTAAAAACGGGGAATTAATTAACTCAAATTAAGAACTTTGCAAGAGGGATGCAATTTTATGATCTCTGCACCTATGTTTATGAGAAACTGCTAATCAGATCAGTCAGAAAACTTATAGTACAGTTTAAATATGTTTTGTTGGGAGAAATTATACATACACACACTCAAATAGAAATCACACAAAGCTAACTGAAAAGGAAGGGAGGAAAATTGATAGAGGAAATAGAAAAAGGAGTTTGGGGGGATATTTACCATCCACGAAGAAGCAGAGAAGTGGTGATGTGACTTGGACTGATGTCTAGAGTCCAAAAGGCAGAGTGACAGGGAGGACCCCTGAAACTGAAGTGCTGCGTCAAGGACCCAAAAGCAGGCTCACTTTATACTCCAAAATGTGCCGTGGAGGTGTGACTTTAACAAAGGATTTCCAGGGTAAACAAAAGAGATAGGCTGATTCTAATGTGTGGTGGTTCTGATGTATGGTGATGATTTTTAACATGTGGATGGCAAAAGATTTTGGTGACAGTGTGATCAGAGATCAGCAAAAAGGTCATAGGTGTGAGAATGATGCAATTATGGATTTGTTTGAAATCTTCCTGTTTTCCTGCACCAAAGTTATTAAACAAGCAAAAGCTCTTGTTTGAATTTTCCAGTAAATGGTGTCAACTTGATAGCCAGTTTTATAGCTTTGTCCTCCATAGGATAAGCAAACCCCAGGGGGGTTTGCTCTTCTTGGAGATGCCTTTTGTTCTCCTTGAAAGAGCCATTAAGTTAAACTCGGCCATGCTTGGGAATCATCTCTGACCTTTTCTTTTCTTTTTCTTTTTTTCTAGTCAGACTTCCTCCTCCACATGACCTTACATTTATATGATTTCTGTTTTATGCCAATTAAACATATCTGCCAATTAATATATCTTGCCAATAAAACCATCAGAGCAGTGGAGTTAAAGGAGCATGAACTTGGCTTATGGTTATATGGATTCATTTTATTGATACTATTCAGTTAGATTTGCATTATATCCCTTGACTGTTTTTACTATACCTTTCCTTACTATTAATGCCATTCTGTTTCTACTTAGATTTTCATTTCCTGAGTAAAACATTGTGTAGTTATTGATTCTAAACAGCCCCTTCCTATCTACTTTAGCTTACTCACCCCAAGTATTGTGATGTTTATACGTTCCATTTCTTATTTTACAATGTCTAGCTTTCCCTGATTCATTCTTCTCACACTCCATGTTCTTATAACGTGATTTGTGCAGCTTCAGACTTTCCTGGCATCTCTGAGCATTTCAACAGCTGAACATCCTTTCTGTTTGAGTCCAGTTTCAACTTCTGGCACTATCTCTTGTTTCATTTTTGGATTTTCTCATCATAGGGCTTTCATGGTAAAGACACTCAAAGGGATTTGACCATGCCTCCTTCTGCATAGTACAAACAAGTGTTAGCTATGGTGCCACTGCCATTGTCTCTGAGATCCACTACCAGTATCACCACCAACAACAACAACACACACTACTGCTGCTGCCCAGTAGTTTTTTTGACACATTTATTTGGGCTCCTCAGCAAAACCTTGTATGACATCTGAGACCCTACCAGCAGCATGGTAGCCTCTTACCTCACAGGAGGACACAATCCCCCCACTACAGAAAATAGTGCCATTGGTGGGTTCCTAATCTTCCCTTGTCTTTTTTCAGCCTCCTTAGAATATCTCTTTTCTCTTTTTCCCTCTCTTTCCTTCCTCAAAATGTTTTCCCTTCATCTGTTGCTGGAACAATGTTGGTTTCTTAAAAATGCATGTTTCCCTATAGAAAGTGGCATTTAGATTGATGTACAATGCCTGCACTCAGTTCATGATTATTGAAGAGATGAACAAGCAGTGCTGTTGTGCATGTGGATACATGTTGCTGGCTGAGGCATATCTGCTTTCCTCTGCTGAAATTGACACTTATACTCCTTCAGCTGAAAACTCCATTGCACATTCCGTTGCACGCTCCATAGTGGATTCCATTGTGTGTTGGTTTTACAGTGTTGCCATTCACCATAAGGAGCACAAAAGCACAGTCAGTGTGTAACTCTGTGTGTACATGTATGTGCCTTCAAGTCTGACTTACAGTGACCCCATGATTTTCATAGGGTTTCTTAGACAAGGAATATTCAGAGGTCATTTTGCCAGCATGTTCTGCTGCTGAAATATTCTTGGCAGTCTCCCATCAAAGTATTACCCAGAGCTAACCCTGTTTAGCTTCTAAGATCAGACAGAAATGGGTGCCTTTAGACTATTTAGGCCCTTTCTGTAGCACTCTCCAGTTCCACCACGGTCTCATCCTTCTCCTGTCCCAAGGCAGCTCAATTGTGGGTTAAATCAGTGGTGGGTTTTCCCTGTGAATGACCTGTGATCGCACCACTATTCCACACTTACCTGTCCTGTAGAAGAGCAGGAAGTGCAGTGGCAGTGCTTCCTGTCTCAACACAGCCTGGGAAAATACCTGGCTGCACTGTGGAAGTAAGCAGGTTGTCCATCTCACTCCCTTCCACAGGGAGCCAATCCCATGCAGAGGGGAGCGCTGCTGTCACAATCCTTCCCTGGCAAAGCCACTGCCAGGATCACCACTGGATGTTGCCACGAGAAGGTAAGCTGCGGAAGGGGCCTATGTAACCCACTGTAGAATCATGGTCCTTTTTTCCTCTGCCTTTATAGTCTGGCTCAGACTTTTTCTTCACACTCATTGTCCTCATGCTCTCCTCAGCCACATTCTTTCCTTGCTTCCCTATTATTTTTCTTTTTTTGGATGTTCCAGTCTTATTCCCTCTCCCTGCCACATCTCTCCCTGAAAGTCTCTTGTGGAACCATTCCTACTCCATTTGCTCATTTGTGGAAAAACAAATTGTTAGAACAAAGCAAATTGAAATCTCTAGGCATTCTACCAAAGAGCTGCTCTCCACACAGTTACACAATGGGAAGAATTGTTAGTTTTCCTCCATTCTAGCACTGCTTCTATGCCTTTTTTAGCTTCATGACATACACATATTGTATTCTTTCATTTCCATGCTAGGAAATAGTTCTGTTCCATTTCTGCTTTTTTCTGTAGCTGTTAAACGCATACTGGCCCCCACTAAGAAAATGCTGGCAATCTTACACAGGCATTCATTACAGGTTAGGAATCCAGCTTTCTCTGCCTATAGTTGTCATGGCTGCATGCAATCAATAGCTACTCAAAGAGCTGCAACTGTCTTGTAAAAGGATCTTTTTTTCTAAAAAAAGAAAAAAGAAAAAAAATGGCATTTCTAGTCTGTATAAAGATAAATGTATATCCATATGAGGAACATGTAACAAGGCTACAGTCCTTCAGCAGTAATCTTTGCCCATCTTTGCAAAGGCTTAATACATGTTGTTGCAAATCAGCTAAATTTAAGGACCTTCAGATCCCACTATTTAAGCAAGTGCACAGCTTTTCCCTATTGTAATCATGACCTAAGGTCCTGTAGAGCATAGAATAATAGTCCCCTGTGTGGAACTACACTACAGCTTTCAGCTGCCCTTCAGACTTACCATTAAGCTATTTCAGTCCATGCACAGCTGTTTCATGGCTGCTGGTGGTGACAGGATCAAAGAGGTGTCTGGCTGTGTCCTAGAGCCAGACATGAGGATCTCCTGGAGGTGTCAGCAGATGATGTACTCATTCTGATTCTGGTTACAGAAGCATAGCCAAATGCTTCTCCAACTCTTTCCTGGCCTCTTTCCTGTGAGTGAGCTGCAGTGGCTCAACAATTAAGTTGGGGGGGAGAGGTTGGCAATTGCAGAAAATGAAAGGGAAACCAATCTTCACACACACACACACACACACACAAAAAGATATACAGTCTTCCCTCTACATTCATGGGCTTGACCTTCACGGATTTGATTATTCACAAGGTGTGTGTGTCCCTCCCTACATTTTCCTCCTCCCATTCCTTTGTGTTTTGCTGGGCTTAGAGAAGGAAGGCAAGTACACCTGAGCAAAAGGCAAGACAATGGAGGGGAGGCACATATGCACCTTCTTTCTCCTCTGGAGCTCCCCTCCCATTCCTTTGCTTCTGGCCCTCATGATGAGAATGTGTGCTGAGGTGAAAGGCAAGAGAAGAGGGGAGAGAAACACGTATGTGCCTTTCTTCTTCCTTCTAGAACTCCCTCCTCTCATTCACCTGCCTCTGGCCCTGGCACTAAGATCTCACACTGAGCAGAAAGTAAGGGAATGGGGGGAGGAAGGCACGTGCATGCTTTCCTTCTCCCCTCCAGAGTTCGCCTCCCATTCCCTTGCCTTTGATCCCTTGTGAAAGTAGAGGTGCCACTGTGCACAGGCATAACATGGCCTAAGATGGACCTTTGTGTGTAACACTAGCAGGATGCCAGCCAATAAGACAAAAGGTTAGCTGCATGTCCTTATTCTGTAGGCATTGACAATCTGCCTCTTTTGACTTTGAGCACATATGTTGTCATTGCTCTTTTCAAAGAAGAGTACAGGATTTGTGTTGCTATAACAGTCAGGATAAACTTGATCCTATTGCTCTGCAGACATCCACCTTTGTACTTTGCCAATTTTTTATCCTACGAACTTATGCCTGGATTAACAGGAATGGGAGCTCTACGTTAAAGCCATCTGTTGTGGTCTCACAAAGCTGTAAGCATTTTCACTGGTTTTCTTCGACATTTTGTAAACCTCAGGTTTGCTGCAGAAATATTTTCAGGACAAGAGTGCAGACCTTCTTCTGTGGGAACAAAAGGCCCAAGTGACTGCCTATAAATTTCAAATTTATTTAAAAACAGAATCCCAAAGCCAGGTGTATTTTTTTTTATTTTGCTCCAGTCTATGCAACAAAGGGAAAAAAAACATATTTTGACATGTAATCTGAAGGATCTATCACCTGCTGACAAGTCTTAATGCCTTCACTTTAAGTGGAGTGGTATCACAGTAAAAAGAGTTGTGAATGAAAGGAGAAATATATGTTCTGGTCCTGGGAATAATTATAGGCTTTTTTTTTTTTTTTGCCAGTAAAAAAAATGAGTGGGTGGGTGTAGGAGGAATGCAGGATACAATTCTTTTGAAGAGAAGATCCTGGAGGTGTGATTGCTTCACACTGATTCTCCTTGTTGCTGCAGTACACGGGAGCACGGATTTAATTAATGTGTATAATTGTTGTAAGGAGATATGTAAGGAGATTATTCAACGGGTTGGCTGTGGTTTCCTTTCTTAAGGTTAATTGCATTACTTTGTAGTGAAGCTCTGGGAGCATGATGAATGAAGGAAATGGTTCCATCTCTTCAAAGGCCGAGAAACAGAGAGAGAGGAAAAATAATGCTATCTTTAATCTTTGATATAGTTCCTTCTTGTTGCAGGTTGGGTATCTACAACTACCCTGCACATGTGTGCAGTAAAGAAAATGCCAGTCGCGTTGGGACGTGGGGGCAGTTTGCCCCAGGCGGCAATGTTTTTGGGGCATCCCATCCCATAGCCACGCCCCTGCATGCCCTGGATACACCCCTGCATGACCTGGCCATGCCCTCACACACTACAGCCACACCCCTCATGCCATAGCCATGCCCCCTCCTACCCCCCCCCTCTGCATACGCCAAGCTCTGCCACTGGAAAATGCATTCCAATATTGCCAAATATCATGTAGCCCAAGAAGGAGGCACTTGACCCTTGAGAATTTGATGGCAGTCTCAGGGAGGTTGGTCTCAAGTATGAGATGATGATCCTTAGTTCCTTCGTAGGATTGACTAGGCGTAAGAAGTGGAGACCGCAAGATCTGCCTCTTCTTTGATTACTTTGATTTGACAAAGTCTAAACAGTTGGCATGGGGGTGGGGGGGAGATGAGTCAGCCCCACATAGGACAGAATTAGCCTGGGTCTCAACAGAAGTTGCTTTGCTGCTTCTAATAGATCTGAAATGTTATTACCTGTCATTCAGTGCCCTTTGTCCCCTGTCCCCATACAGCCAACAAGGGGAATCCCCTCAGCCTGCACTGATGTTCCTCTAGATCATCTTACCTGACAGCAGAAACAACGTCAGAGACAAAATATATGTAGGCTTGTGACTCTAACACACTTCCTCTCCTCTATGATTTTTAACATCTTTACCTGACAAAGAAGCCAGTGAAGCTTCAAAAGCTTTCATGAACTATTTTGTGCTTTTTAATGGACCCAACAAATGTATCACTGTTTTGTGGATTTTGGATTTTTTTGTAATTTGCTGCAAGGTCAAACACAGCTAGCCGTGAATATGCTCAATTGTGTGCAGTTCCTCTAAACAACACAGGAATAATTCAACCAAAAGATTGCAATTATACTGCTAATTATAAGGCCAGGGCCTCAGAGGAAAAAACTTTCTCACTATCTACTGTCCAAGAACATAAGCATGTCAGTGATGATGGGACCACACTGTTTACAATTCACATTTTTAAAGGAGTGGAATTTGAAAGAAAGCATGAGCTACAATGTTTAATTTTTCTATTTTTTTCAAAAAATACACATTGTACAAGAGAAAGACCATGCATAACAACACTACAAGATCACTAATTAAAGAGGGAAATTAAACTCACCAGTTATCAACCTGAATTGGGTATGCTTGTGGAACATTTACAGTATATTAACAGGAGGAGAAGATCATTAACCCTTGACGGGGTTGGCATGTGTAAATTGTATAGTTAAATCTTGGTGAAGGGGAAAACATTCACATCTGTTTTGTGATCACATCTGGAATGTGATCATATGTTCCAAGGACATTCACATAAGACATAACAGAAATCATGGCACCATGGCATTTTCGGGAATGCTAGAGTGCTGTGTTTGTTGTACTTGTCAAAGAAGATCATGTTATCAACTGCTGTTTTAAAGATTGCTGGGGAAACTTGCATTCAGTGATACATGCAAATTCTTGTTGAATACAGTTAAGAAAATTAAGAAAACAGGGATAATCCTCTTTGGCAAATGACAAACATCCAGTTTCGTTCTGAAGTGTCTTTTCTGCTAGCCTTCTTTTAACAACCTTTTTGGTCAATGCTTTAATATCTGAACATTAACCCAACATAGTGCGTGGAATGGCAATGGAAACAGAGAGAGAGGAGGCCTTATTCTCTGCAGACATACTACAACTCTGTCAGCGCTCCACAGGGCACCTGTTCACTGTAACTCAAAGAGGTTTTACTGCTGTTGTGCCCCAGTTACCTTTACAGCACAAAAGTAGATAAAAGTGAGGGAGATGTATCCTGTATCTTAGTGCATTGTTAGGAGAATAGTTGTAGTTTGTTATATTTGTGAACCAATTCATCCAAAGCAGGATGTTACCAAGAGCTTGAATGAAGGGAAAGTTCCCAGAAACTCTGTGTCAAGAGCTAGAGTGTGAACTCTGAACTTCTCCCAGCTTCTGAAGAACTCATCTTTATTACTCTTGATAGGCTGTGAGGATGCAGCTGTACATTTTGTATCATGAAAACAAGAGGTGAGAGATCAAAGTTCTTCTGTTGAAAGTTCTGTGGAACAGAATACAAGCCACTCAGCAAATCAAGTGTTCCCTGAACATAAGACAAACCACATCTTATATAGTCTATAAAGGTTACATGGTCCTCACTGGGGAGGAAATAACTCCATATGTATAGGAAACTATGACCCTTTTCGCACCTTAGCTTTTCACAGTGCTGGGCTGGTGCGAGCAGCCTCCAGCAAGAGGCTCTCACGTCCTGGTTCCTCCAGCTCTGCAGCTGCCGCCTGCTCACGCGAGAACTCCTCCTCTTCCTTTCACAATGCAGCCTGGGACCTTCCCAGGCTGCACTGGACAGGAAGTGCGACCAGCCCGGTTCCCAAGGCTCCACATGCAAGGTAAGTGTGCATGGGGTCCTGAAGCAATGTGTGTCCACACACCATTTTCGGCTTAAAGCCGAAAATGAAAAAATGTGTGAGCTGTCCCTGCCAGGCCCTGGAGTGTCACGCAAATGTGAGTGCATCGTGTGGACCGCTCCTCACATGTGCACAACACTTGAGGGGCCCTTTCGCATCGAAAATGCCATGCAAAAAGGGCCTATGTCATGAATACCTTATTACATCAGCATTCAAGAATTGCACATAGGTATATAGGTGGACCCAAATTATAATACCAGATCCCACCTTGGGGATGTGAAAGTTAACATTACAATGAAGTTTGATGAAGTTATAGGTCACTGTAGTTCAAGTCTTGTTGTTCACTCCTCCTCCCATTTTTCTAGTCTGGTATACTTCAGATATTGCAGATCACAGAGCTAACCACACTCTACCATCTACCCATACCTGTTTCTCCATTTCTGCAAAGTGTCTGTTGCTTTATTTAGCTAGTTTCCTGTTATTCAGAGATCTTGCTGCCTTGCTTCACTTTTCTTTTGTAAGCTTCTAGTTGCCTGCCAAAGCTAGTGGTCAGCTTCTGGACTCTGGACTCTCTCAACATGACCAGAAACAGACTGTGGAACAGACCATGAATTGCTGAGATCAAATATTAGAATAAAGCTAAAGAAGAGCACTAATCTAAACATCATGCTGAAACTTAAAGATAATCTAAAAAAAAACAGATCTGCACTGTTAAGCCTAATTGACCAGGTGAACCTTGGACTAAAGCCAGAGACATCATCCGGAAGGAATACAAAAAGACTCTGTCCACAGCCAAAATGAAAGAAAAGCCTCACTGGATAATAAATGAAATTCATAAAGCTCCTATGAACTGGTAAGAAGCAAAAGTAAAAGGGGACAGATGTGGGGTCAGACCTTTGAGAGACTTTATTTTATTTTATTTTTCCATATGGTAGACAAGTTAAAAATTCAACTGAAACCTGAACTGTTTTTACTGTGTCTGATGGATTACAAATTTGAGAAAAGTATTTCAATACATGATCACTGCTGCTAATATCTTATTTGCTCAAAAATGGAAACACTTACCAACTTCATTACAAGAAGAATGGTTGTTGAAAGTGTTCCGCCTGGCTGAAATGGACAAATTAACTACTTTGAAAAAGATGAAAATCTGTGTACATTTAAGAAGGACTGGGACACAATAATGATAGACTTGAGAAATTCTTGGAGAATGTTATCAACTTTTGATTTTGAAAATTGCCAGTTGACAATAACAAACAGTTGTAATTTTTCTTCCTTTTTCTAACTTTTAATCTTTTTTTTTAAGTTAAGCCCCGACCCGCACCTCATCCCCACAATTAGAAGAAGTAGATCTTAAATTATTTCTATTCTTAGTAGTGTTGGAAATACTAGTATATTCCCTTGGTATCTTTAGATTAGTTGTGTGTGATTTTTTTTAGATTATTTTAGATTAGTTAAGCAGTATATCTGTAAGTTAAGCAGTATATCAATGTGTTTTGTTTCTTCTTTTTCTTTTGTATCTTTGTTATTATCCTTATATGTAGTTTTACATGTATGGAATGTATATGATTAATTTTTTATAAAATGAAAAACTAGGGATTGCTGTTAGAGAAATGGGCATGCCACAACATTTGCTTTTCCTGATCAGCAACCTATATTCAGGACAAAAGGCTACCATCAAGACAGAATATAGAGAAATGGAATGATTTCCCATTGGCAAGGGAGTCAGACAAGGTTGCATTTTACTACCCTATCTATTTAACTTGTTCACTGTACATATTATATGCAAAGCTAGATTAGACTCCAAAGAAGGAGGTGTGAAAAGTGCAGGAAGGAACATCATTTTTTAAAAAATATACAGATAACACCATACTACTAGTAAAAAATAGGAAAGACTTTGAATGAGTACTGAAAAAGGTCAAGGAAAAATGTAACTGTGTAACTGTGAAAAATGATGTGTAACTGAACACTAAGGCCCTTTTCGCACGGCATTTTCGATGCAAAAGGCCACCTCGAGCATCGCTCACATGTGAGGAATGGTCCACACGATGCACTCACATTTGCACAACGCTCCAGGGCCCAGCAGGGACCACTCACGTATTTTTTCATTTTCAAATTGAAGCCAAAAATGGTGCATGGTCGCGCATCACTCCAGGGTCACGTGCGCACTTACCTTGCGTGTGGAGCCTCGGGAGCCGGGCCAGGCATGTTTCCTGTCCAGTGCAGCCTGGGAAGGTCCCAGGCTGCACTGCAAAAGGAAGAGGCAGGGCTCTTGCGCAAGCAGGAAGCTCGTGCAGAGCCGAAGAAGCAGGGAAGTGAGAGCCTCTCTCCAGAGGCTGCTCACGCGGGCACCGCACCCTAGTGCCGAAAATAGGTGAGTTGCAGAAAGGGCCTAAGTAAATAAAAACAATCACCACAGGTGATTTACATAGCTTTAAAGCAGACAATGAAGATACTGATATAGTGAGATATTTCCTATACCTTTGCTCAGTCATTAATGAAAGTAGAGGCTGCAATCAAGCAATTAGAAAAAGACAAGGACTTGGAAGGACAATTATAAAGAAGTTAGACAAGATCCTCTGGTATAACGATATGTCATTGAATATCATAGTGAGGATTGTTCATGTCATTGTATTTCCAAGTTCTGTGTATGGTTGTGAAAGCTGGACAGTGAAGAAAGCTCCTAGGAAGAAAATCAACTCATTTGAAATGTGGTGCTGGAAAAGAGTTCTTTGGGTACTGTGGACTGCTAAAAGGAAAAGTAGATGAGTCCTAGAACAAATCAAGCCTGAACTCTCCCTAGAAGCCATAATGATTAAACTGAGACTGTCATACTTTGGCCATATCATGAGAAGACATGACTCACTAGAAAAGACAATAATGCTTGGTAAGGTAGAAAGCAGTGTGGAAAGAGGAAGAGCCCATTACAGGTGGATAGACTCAATCAAGGAAGCCACAGCCCTGAATTTCCAAGACCTGAGCAGACTGGTTGATAAGAGGCAGGCTTGGAGCTCTCTAATCCATAGGGTCACCTTAAATCAAAGTGTACTTAACAGCAGAGCAACAACAAGAGGAGGAGGACAAAAAGGACCAGCAGCATTCCATTTTCCCATTATCAGCAAAAGATCCATCTCACTCCTTTATTGATGTCATCCTTATTCTTTCTTTAAAAAAAATAAGGAAAACAGAAATTTAGTTTAACCAAAAGCTAGCCTGAAATCATCTTATGTCTGGAAACTGATTCTCTATACCCTCCAACTTTTTACAGATAAAATCTGGGCTGTGTGCAGCCAAGCAACATCAGAGTGTGGACAAGAAGGCAGAAGTTATTAGTGGAGAAGAAAATACAAGCTGGGAAAGGCTGCAGCAATTTGCTATTGCCTGAGCCTACTGAGAAGGGCAAGATTTCCCCCTCCCTCCTTCCCCCCTGTTGAGTTAATTGCATGCAAACTGCTTTTGCACCTTGAACTCAGTTTGCTGCAATGGAAGTAAGCCAAGGAGAAAGTGGGAGAGTGGGAAGAGGGGACAAAAACTAAGAATGTCATTAAGTGCAGTTGAAAAAGTGAGGCAGCAAAAGATTGATTGGGACTGTTCCTGCCAAATTATGAAGATTGGAGTGTATGATTCTGGGAAACAGGACATGCCAAGTATAAAACTATAGGCCTAACTTTCAGTGTTCATGAAGAGAGAACTGGGCTCTCCACATTGCCCTGTCCCTTGTCACCTGATCCCTTGCTGCCATATTCAGGAGAAATGAATGTAAAGGAAAAGCTAGATGAATGAAGAGTTAATATGCAAGATTTCAGCTCACATGCACTTCCA
This sequence comes from Ctenosaura bakeri, assembly GCA_948474755.1. Taxonomy (NCBI): domain Eukaryota; kingdom Metazoa; phylum Chordata; class Lepidosauria; order Squamata; family Iguanidae; genus Ctenosaura; species Ctenosaura bakeri. Next base: position 611,741 of record CAOLHI010000112.1, read on the forward strand.
CCACACATTCAGCAAGCTCTCCAGTCTTTCTCTCTGAGCACTGTTAATTCTCTGAAGTAACACATGCCTAAACAGGCCTAATATGTTTGTACTAATTGCCTCAAAAGATGTTGCTTTCTGTTCTTCTGTTTTGTTTTGTTTTTAAATGGTAAGTGAACCAAAGTACAAGTGAGCAACAAGAGAGATTAATTGGAATTGGAATTATTTTCATTATTTGGAGGGACAGAAGACTTCCTATTCACTCCTTATGTAGTATCTGTTATAAAAACAACAAAAGAACAATGGTCTTCATAACAGACAAGACATTTAAGAAGAACATATGGAAAAACAAACACAAATCTAATTGTTTAACACAAAGAGAAGAAAAGAATCACAGGAAGCATCTTGCTTTCAGCTATTCCAACAAATAATGCAGTTGTCACCTGTGAGATTTTGAGTAATATTCTAATAAAATATTTTGGTGCACAGTATCTCAAGAATGTGGTGCATTCTAATCAATTTTAAAATCAAAAGACTTCTCATATCCCTGAGTATGCCATACAAATAGTTGATAATGTAAGTATTAAGAGTTTAGACAAAGGCCATTTCCACACGGGGCGAGAATCGCCCCGTGCCGGTACTTACGAGACTTCTTGGCCCCACGCTTGGGTCCAGGCTGGTCCGGAGCAGTGTGTGGCCACCACTCCGCACTGCTCCGGGGACAAAAATGGCGGCTTCTGGTTGGTTGAGGCTCTCCAACAACCACTGAAGCTCGCCAGCCTAAAGCCTGCCCCCGGCAGATCACAGGCTCGCACTGCTGTGAGCCTGCAAATCTGCACCGGAGCGCAGGCATGGAGTGGCGCGCTGCGTGCTTTTGAAAGGCCTGTTTCAAACGGTCTTTCAAAAGTACGCTGGACAACCACTTCGAGTCGTTCCGGAACGGGCTAAGATGTGGAACTACACTAAGTAGGTCCGACCCAGTCCGCTCCCAGGTGCAGACATCCTCCCTGGAGGACCCTCTGCATCATTTCTTTAAGCCCGTGTGGAAATGGCCAAAATAGCTAGTGCTCCCCTAGTGGTCCTCTAGCTTTTCATGAATCTACTCTGCTGAACTGCTAGAGATTCAGTACCCTTGACAGTTAAATTCACAGAGGGTATTGCCTGCTTAAATGTCTAACCTAAAGGAACTCTCTCTCTGTCTTTCTGAATTTGCTTAAGTAAAGTTCCTCCATTTTGAATTCTAGTCAACTTTAAAGGTTGTTCCTATTGTCAGTCCCTTGTCCTACTTAAAATTATGCTGACATTAATTGGCAAAGTCAAGGCCTGGGTCCTCTGCATCAGTTCCCAGTGAACTCTGTAACAATATTTATCATTCTTCGATGCTGAGCGAACACAAGTATGATTCCAGGTTCATTGTTGATTGATAACCAGAAGTTACTTTATTAGCAACAATGTATCAGAATTTTGGTCTTGGGAAAGTAATGATTCTGGCACATGTGTGGAATGCTTTATGAGATAATTGTTACCCTAACCTATAAAGCCAATAAAGGGGCCATCTCTTTGGTCCTGTAAGACATGGATTTTGACTGCATTCTTCCTGGGGAGAGGGGGAGTCCTTTTGGCCAAAACTGGAGACTTTCTAGGCTGAATTGCGTGGACTAGTTGATGATGGACCTAATGTTTTAGGTCTGGCCTCACATTTTTTAAGTTCTCGGGGGTAACTCTTAACAGTAATACCTGGTCATCTCTGTTGGGTCATTCACAGATGAATCTGTAAAGCTCATTGGCCTTGACTGTGTCAGTTAACTGGCAACTTCCCATGCCCAAGATCACAACTGTTCTCAGGATGTATTTAAAAAAAAATGCAGGCCCATTTCCTATCTTCAAACAAACCAAGCTCTGAGGTTAAAGTAAGCAAACTTGACAATAGAGCTTGTTTCCTCCTTGATACCAGAGGACAATGTCTAATCTTTAAGTCCTGTATGCTTCACAGCATCATTTGCTTCTTGTACAAGATTTTGAGAAAGAGATTGAGAGAGGGAAAAAAAAGCATTACGAGGAAGGATGGAGGTGCTTTCTCCTCCTTCACTTTGTTTATTTCCATTGCCCCAGAACAATGTCTTAGAATCTACTATATAAAAGTCATTGTCTGTGAGTTTGTCTGTTTGTCTGCGTCAGCATATGATTGGTTGTTTGAGGCGAGAAGACCTCATATGATTGGCTGGCTGTGAAGATTCTATGGAATCCTGGGGTTGGCAGTTTAGGGAGGGACCCTTAGAATTCTCAGCTAAGAGCTCTTGGGCCTCGGGCCAGTTGCTATGGAGACGAGGCCTACCAGTGAGAAGAAGGGCAGTGTATTCCCTCAGAAACCAAACCTCTGTTATGTTAACAACTCTGAATACAGGTTGGACAGGTACTGGACAAGTCAGATGGGGGAATTAGAGACACAGGATCTCAAATCTGTGTATTTCAGCCACATTTTATTCCTAAGATAAGGAAAGATAATTCCTAAGGTATTTCCAACAAGAACTACCTATGAGAAAATAAAATCCTGGGCAATGCTGGGTATATATGCTAGTGTCTTATAAAACTGAAACAAGTACAGTATTGATTGGGGGGTGGGGAAGAACCCAGAAGATCATCAATATAGTGTAACTACCCATTGTATAACATTTAATAAAATTAAAACATCTATCTTTTTAAAAAAAAATGTTGAAAAGCAGTTGAAAAACAGTATAATATAATATTAGTACCTCTTTCTTTAAAAATCATCAGTTTCTCAAAGCCTGTTGAAATAAAAATGTAGTTGCCTGCTGAGAGAAAGACAGGAAGGAAGAGACTAGGCTGTTATCCCTAGAGAAAAAGTATCCACTGAGAATGCACTCTCTTGTGTCTTTACCAGATATGCCTGTGAAGCTGATGTGACAAAGAATGGGGATTCTCCTAAAGGTATCAGGGCCCAGGTAAGTTCATATCAGAGACTAGAGACCTTCCAATAGTCTTACCCAAACCAGATAGTATTGGAGAGGTTATAAGAAATATTTTGAACTGTGTATACATCAACTAATGAAACTTTTTCTGAAAAGAGAAGCGTGTATGACTTGTAACTAGTCATTATCGACAGTCTGATTGAACCTTTTTGGGTTAACTTGGGCCATTTCCGCACTAGCCTATTATAGTGCTATTATTCCACTTTCAACATCCTATGGAATCCCTCAAAGGCTCCCCTCTAAATTGAATACTTTCCAAAGGCAGTCGCCAGTACAGCATATAATCAAAATAAAATGTTACTATAGTATGTGTAACAGACGGTGTTTAACTAAGGCACAAACTGGATGGAACTAAGATACTATGGGCTGAACAGTTATCTCCAGGAACAAGCACATTGCATCTAAGTGTGTAGATGTGTTCTCTACTACTAAGAAAGCCTGGCATTTAGGTTTATGGCTAAATCCAAGAAAACTATGAACCTGCAACATTAAGGGAAGTGAAAGCATATCCAGCACAGGTTAACCAGCATCCTGTTGCTGATACACACAAGTATAACTGAGAGTTACACCTACTCACATACTTTTTCAGACTTCCTTCTGCAAAGCCCACTCCCCAATGCACAACAACAACTGAGGAGCAGACCAGCTGCAGAGTTGAGGCCAGGTTTAATCTGGATGCTTTTAAACATTGGAGGAAGAAGGAGCAACCTTACACTAGGAATGAGAATACTATCCTGTTCAGAAAGCCAGCCAAATTTCACAATCTTTAAATAGAGTCTATAGTAGCAGCCATGGTTGAAGTTTAAAGAAGCTTATCAGTCAATTGTTGTTATTGTTCCAGCAGTCCAGGTCAGGAATAGATTCAGAATATCAGTTCGAGGGAGTACAGAAGCATAGTCAGCACACAAAGCAAGAGTCAAAGGTTTTCAGGAAGATGAGCCAAGAAAAAAGAATGTGTTGCTTCCACTGCAAATGACAGTTGTCTACAACAGACTTCTCAGTCCCAGGACCCAGGACCCAGGTGCAGACACAGATAGGACCCCCCCCCAACAGCCACAACACAGAGACATGAACAGGACAATATTTACTGCAGCCCAGGGTACATGAACCAGAGAGGGCCCACAAGGCACTCAGATAACTTATATAGTAAAGACTCATTAGTCAGGCAATAGCTGAAGGAGGCTCCTGGCCAATAAATATTGTCATATACTTGTTACAGAAGCGCTAAGAAAGAGAGACAGAATGTAATCATCTTACCACAGAAGAAATCACCTTTGGTGTAGGCTTACATCCAAGCACTGATAAATCAAAGGAATTACATTTATATCAGTAGTGAATCATTTAAGCTAGTGTTAAATCAACATCAGTGGGCCAATTGACTTTGGCTTCCTAGAGGACAAAACACCCAGCCACAGATTAGGCCTGGTCTACAGAAACCCAGTAAAATATGCTGGTAGAGGTCAGATGTGGTAAACTGGGTTATACCATTCTGGGCTGTGCATGTACACAATCACTCCTTGGAAATACAGAATAATCACAACATGAGAGATTTGGGCTAAAATCATTATCTGTTGTTCTAGTGAAACAAACAGGCAAAGCATTCCGAAACTTCATTTGGAAGTGGCTCAGTCCACTCTGTCACAGTATATATAGACTGGGCCTTATTGTGTGGGGAAAAATCAGTCAGTGACAACCCTAAGCTCTCTTCTTGGATGGTGTGTAACTAATGTAATCCTCTGTCAATGCTTATATTTAATGTTTTTGTTCCGATGTACATAACCTATGAATCTTTTCTGTCGTTCTGTCACCTACAATCATCATCCAGTTTGAAGATATGTCCTCTGGCACTCTTCAGAAAGCTAATATACAGAACACTAAACTCCCAGGGCATTTTGTTCATCTCTTATCAGCCTGCTAAGCAGTAAGGAGCATTTTACGTCAGATATGGATATGCAGCAAAATCAGAACTTGGGAAGTTACTATGAAGAAGTAATGAGTTGCCATTCAGGGGCCTGAGTACATGCTTACTGTTATGATTACAAATTTTGAAAAGGCAATTTCTTATTTCTCTTCAGTCGGTGAAATAGTTTCTTTTATTTGTTTTTGGGGAAAAACACATCTAAATGCTAGAAGCTGTTGGTCCATGGTACAAAACCCTGTCTCTTCACATTTACCTCACTGTTGCTTCAGTGCTGATGTCAGAGCCCAAGGGAGCAACACTAGCAAGCACATAAACCATGTGTTTCCTCTCCCATCTTTTAATCACGGCACAGTTCTGAAATTATAAAAGTAATTGGCAGAATCCTGTGTGACCATTATGTCTTAGTCTCCATAGACATGATGTAACTATGATGCTATATAGTGTATTCTGGCTAACCCCGCCCCCCAGCCAACTTACTGGTAAGCAGCTGCTGGGATCAGTGTGGGTCTGTTTCCCTGTTGATCAAGAAGCAGCTACATGATGTTCCCACCCCTTCTCATGAGTGATCAGCATGATAGGCAGGAAAAAAAACTGTTTGCCCATCCCCTTTGTGTTCTGTTCAAACCCCCCCCCTTGTATCAGAGATCACTCACATGGTGGAGGAGGGGACATCATGCAGCTGTTTCTCAATCAACAGGGGAATGGACTCCCATTGATCCCAATGGCTGATTACCAGTAAGTACAGTTTGGGGAACTTTCACAGTTCCTACAACACCCCTAAACAGCAATTATGAATGTATAGCTGTAGAATACGTGTTTCTTCTTGCCCAATAGGATTCTGGCTGATACAAGTAACTAAAATGTTACAGCTGTATGTCAAAAGGAATGATGCTATCTCTGTCAAATGATAATAACAGCATACTGTAATATTGTCACAGCTCATTGCAGTGGGGGAAAGAATTCGTTATAATACAACTAGTTGTGTTCCAATAGTTACTTCCAAGAGTGGCTAAATCATGCAATAATTAAACCAGGAATTGAAAAAAGATCTAGTCCAACCTTTGACTAATGCATTATATTTGCTCACCTTCCTTGAGAGGTGACCATACAGTCTCTTGCCAAAAACTTCTCTTGAAGGGAAGCCCACTACCTTCAAACAGCGTTGTCAAATATATTGGAGGTTGGTGGCTTCCATGTCAGTGGCATGATGGACCTGTTCTGTGTTTTTGTCCAAGCTTTAAAGGCCTATCTGAACCCTATGCCCTGCAAATAGCTTCAACACATCTTTGGACTGAAACACAAAGCAGGTTCACCCCTCCACTGACATCAGAGTCAGAAGCCTACATGGATCAAATAAATTGTAAGTTTAAAAGCTCTTTCTAATAGTTGTCTGTGTCATATTTTACTGAATCATTCTACATCATCTAAGACATAGCTGATTTCACCATTCACACTGCTTCAATAAATGAATAAAACTGAATAAACTTTCAAGAACCTGATTCACATCTTCCATGGCCCCAGAGCATACTTCCCTCTACTGAAGAAAGAAAGACTGGCTATTTATTCCTATCATATTTCTGTTTTAGCCTGTTACCGAGATGGATGTGAAACAACTACTTAGAATATCTTCTCATGGTCCCTTCTGGTCCCACCCCCATAAGAAATGTGCTCATTAAAAAAACCACTAGTAGCTGCTCTGTGAAAAATTATTCAGTGTGCCTCTCTCAGTCTTAAATTGAACTGTGGGAGGCTGAATGTGCTGAACTAGTACATTTCTAAAGACAAAAGCCCCTAATGTTTTACTTTTAAGCATCCTTTTCCCTCTCTTCAATTGCCATGTTGCCAAGCAACACCATAACCAGTACCAGTAGCTGGAAAATGAAAATCTGATTGTATCTGGAAGAATTAAAAGAGAAGATTTCCACCCTCCCTCTCTGTATTATCTCTGCCACTTGTCTGTCAGGTTTTCAAGCACATGTTTTCCCCTCCTAGAAAGGAAACAACAGTTTATCCGTTTCTTGTCTCTTGAATTATCCTTGATTAAGGGAGCAGTCCTAAAGCAGAGGGAGTTTGACAGAGACAGAGCACATATCCTGGAGGCTCTGGTCTATCCAAAGGCCTTCCAGGCTCTTGCAAGCAGAGTAGGAACAAATTCAGAGCTCAGTTTTTACTGTGTGAGACTTTTTTTTTTCTTAAAAAAAAAAACTAAACAAACAAACAAACACCTTTTTAACAGTTTCCTCAGGTTGCAAGGAGCACTAGCTCTGGTTTAAGCTGACAGCTGTGGCAGGGGTTGAGAGAGCTGTGGATTCAGCCAGTGTCTGGAGAAGTTACTGATGGTTCAAAAAGTTCTAGAGTCATTCTAATCACACTGGCTAAGGGAATCAGAGAGCTGCCGCCTCCTAAAAATACAAGCTCTATACAAGTACAAGTCTAGCAGAACCACATCCCCCCTCCACACCCACCACTACAACCACAGGTTAAAGTTTCCCATCCCTCAAAAAGGTTTTAGGCCTGATCTGAGGCAGGGGAAGAGTAATCACAGAAACATCTATGATGGCTGCAAAATGAGAGGATCCCCCCAAATTAAAATTGTACCCCATGAAATATTCCCCTGAATTTCTATGATTGCAGAGAATGTCCATTTCCACACTAGACTGTTATAGGCCATTTCCGCACAGGGCAAGGGAATCGCCTCATGATGCTACTCACCGAATTTTTGGGCTCCCCGGTCCGGTCCACGCTTCTCCAGAGCAGTCCGTGGCCACTGCTCTGCACTGCTCCAAGGACAAAAATGGTGGCTTCCGGTTGGTTGAGGGTCTTGACCAACCCCTGAAGCTCGCCAGCCTAAAGCCCACACCTGGCAGATTGGAGGCTCGCACCAATGCGAGCCTGTGAATCTGTATATGGGAGCAGGCTCACAGTGGTGCGCTCCATGCTTTTAAAAGACCTGTTTTTAGCAGTCTTTCAAAAGCACGCTGGATGACCACTTGGAGTCATTCGGGAGCAGGCTGAACTGCGGATCTACGTTAAGTAGGTCTGACCCAGTCCAGTCCCAGGTGCAGACGTCCTCCCTGGAGGACGCTTTGCCCCATTTAAAAAACCCCGTGTGGAAATGGCCATAGTGCTATTATTCCACTTTCAACATCCTATGGAATTCTGGGGGGGGGGTTGTTTAGGGAGATCTCTCCCTAAACTGCAAACTCCAGGATTCCATAGGAAGTTGAAAGTGGAATAATAGCACTATAACAGTCTAGTGAGGAAATGGCCAATGATACACTAAAAAATCATTCATTCCCAGAACTCTGATATTTGCTAATGTGCCATGTTTCCTTGGTAAATTTTTCTGCCCCTTTTATTTGGACACCTAAACAGTATTTTTAAATGCTGAGCTGAAGTTTTAAGTTACTGCAATGCTACAAACATAGGGATTGAACTAAAATCTCATCGGTGAGGAGCAGGATTCTTATTTGGGTGGGATGAGTACGTAGCTACACTTGTAGCTACTCTCTTGAATCAGATTCCCATCAGAGTCCTCAGATACAGAGATTGCTCCTTAGTATGGTGTCTGGATATGTTCCTGGGATTTTATGAATGCTTTCTAAATGAAGAAGAATCATAGGCATTTTTTGGCTATGGGGGGCAGACAGGGAGAGGTTTCTGTAAAAGGATAGCTCATAAAATGTTTTTGAATTGATTAGATACTTGAAAGCCCTTACTATAAGGAACTGGGCAACATCTTTGGAAATGGTGACCTGTATTGCTCAATGAACAACTGAGAATTATTGTCATTCAGACACTCTACTTAAAACAAGTGATAGACTCATGAATATCCAAGAGCTGGTATTCTAGATAAGTGCATAATAACTACTGGATATGTTACCTAGCAATGGCTGAGAATGTGCTGGGTTGATTTTTTTTTTTTTAAAGAGAATTTAGGGAGGGGGAGAGAATCCAAATTTCTTCTAATACAGAATGGCACGAACTTGATATATTGTTGTTTAAAAAAATAGATGAATGGAAATTGAGAGTGGCAGATTGATCCATCCAGTCATAGGGTTCCAGCTGGTTAGCTCCTGAAAGCTGGCTTTAAATTCCTGTGTGTTCAGGTATGTTTGTGATGCTGAATTAGGTTTGCCACCCCTTTTTCTTCTGGTAAACTCCTCATACTTAATAACAACTACATGGCAACCAGGTACACCAGAGTTTGTTTTATAAGTGCCTTCAAACACCTCACCTCCCCCCACAAAAAAAATCTTTATAAACTTCATGGAAAGAACTTGAGATTTCTCATTAAAAATAAAGAAAAGAAATGTGAGAGAATTTGGAAGAGTGCAGAGTGTGACATCTAGATTTTTTGTACAATCAAAATATTCATGGAGTGTCAAGACTGAATAGAACTTCTGATTGTGCTTTTCTATATATTCCATGTGCATATTATTTTTTCTTCCCAGATATACACAGTGTTTGCAGCTAATACCAACTCAGGACTGAAAACAAGAGTAAGTGGATCAATCAAGGCTACTTGGTCAGATTCATTGCTCTGTGAGGATCTGAACCTGGATTTCTCAGACTGAAAATCAACACTCTTGTCCAAGTCTCCCTGATCAGGTGACTTCCAGATTGTTGGACTACAGCTCCCAATTTAAAACAGATCCAGAGTTAGTCTAAATATTTATTAACAATGTCCCATAGGATGGTGAGGATGCAACAACTAGCTCTGTTGTTAGTTCTGCCTGGAAGATCCTGACAGGACTTTGCATAGATTGAAAGCATCACCACTGAATTGCTCTGTTGTTGGGACTCATTCCCTTTAGGACAGCTATCCTTTCCTCAGAAACAACTGACTAATCAATTCATTGAGTAATTAGCATGTTAGATTTTTCTAGTGACTTCATCTGCCTCACTAGATTCCCCAGTTAACAGTGAAGTTTAAAATATGCACTAGTGAGTTAGGTCTTACAGTTCATTTAGATTCATTAGGATAGATGCATCTCCCTCCGTCAGAGTCAGTAATACAGGAAGGCTTGCTGTCACAGGTAAAGTATTATGATTACAGGAAATGTATCACCTGGCTTTAAGATCCAAGTGTAGTTCTATGCTAGAACAAGATGTAATTCCAGGCCTCCCCAAGTTTTTTCAGCACCAAACACTGACATATTGCTGCCATAAGATAAGCATTATTAGTGCAAAATGATGCAGCAGAGGATGTGCAACAAAGATCCATTCCAGCCCTTTCATTGATTGGTTCCAACCTCCCTTCACAACAATTGGTAGAATTCATTCCCCAAACTAATTGCCTGGCTGGTGATCAAAGTCAATCCCCATAGCTGGCTATGTGGGCACCCTGGACTGGTGTGCACCACCTCCAAGATGAGCCTGATGGAATAACCCTTAGACTTCTAAGGATTGTCTCATGCAGAAGCAAACAAAGAAGACCAAACTGCACAAGCATGATCCATCTCCCCAACCAGCTCTGAGAAAGCAGGTTAGCAACAGAGGAGAATTCACTACTCCCTGTCCATTCCCAGCCTTCATATCTTTCGTAGCCTCAAACTGCCAAGCTCATTCAAAAGTATCCAGCAAAGCCACTACTACAACTTAATCCTTTCATGCTGCCAGACATGAGCAAGCTAATCTGGAGGTACAGAGACAAAGAAGAGGGGAAAGGGAGAGAAGGAAGGAAGGAAGGAAGGAAGGAAGGAGCAGACAGAAAAAGACAGACTAAGTCTGCATAGGAAGAAATAGCTGTCAAAGAACAGAAAAGAAAAAAAATGAGTCTTGGAAAGGGGATGGTGTGTTGAATGATTTATTTGGAAACCAAGACTCTTAAGCAGCCAATACCATCCCTTTTAGGCAGATGTTTCTCCATCTGCATCTTATCCCCCCACCATAGGTCTGCATGGAAGGACAGTATTTGGAGTCATTCAGAATGTGTGTGGAGGGTGCACTTTAATTCACTTCAGTAATTTCTCCTCTACCAATAAGAATCTGGAGTATGCTATTGTATGTTACTGTACAAGGTACAATCTTGCATAATATTGTTGGAGGTGAGGTAAATCCTCTTGTAATCTCATTGTTGCTGACACAGTGCCTCCTTTACCTTTCTCTTTGTTTCTTTGTTTCTCTTTTCACCTCTATATTGCAACTATCCTATTCTGATTTTTACCAATTCCCTCTCCCCTTCCTCCTACATCCTCCTGCAATTATACATTTAATGTAAAGTGGGTACAAAGAATACTGGGCTTGTTACATAGCTATTCATTTAATTGAAAATTGAATTCAAGATCCCTGGCTCTTGTATACAACATCTGTGCCTGTCACTGATTTTTTCAGACCACATTCCTTGACTGTGAGAAAAGAGACAGAAGGGATTTGCTAATTCATTTGTTCAGCAAGCATATTCTGTATATGTTCAGAGCCTCTCAAAATATTTCTGATTAGTGATTCTCCAACCTTGATTCACCGACTGACCTTTGTAGCTATCCACTTTTGTGGGGAATCACTGTCTATTAACTGAAATACATCATCCATTTTTAACCTTTAACAAACAAAGCATTTCAAGAATGAGTGAAGTGTACATATTGGGGATGGGGGAAGAAAAAGAGATGCAGAACTCTCATGAATGTTTTGGAGTTCTGTTAATCCCAGATGATAACCATGTTACAAGCTTTGTAGTCCATCTGGAAAAAGAATTCTAGATTGGGGGGACAACTTTTAAAAGGATAAAAAGAGAATTTTCATGAAATTTAAAAACAGTGATAACATCCTTGCCAATCTCACGGTGCAACTCTAAACATTTCCAATGACAAGGTGACCAATACTAATTTAACTAATTTGATTTCAGTTATTACTGTTGATGGTGATGAATTAATTTCCTAAGTTCTAACATTTAATTTCCTAGGTTTTAACATATTTGTTGAGTTCCTGTTTTTTGTCCAAGCTGGTTCACATTCATACTCCATTTCTGAAAAGATGCACTGAACAAAGTAAGATGTATGAAACAGGCAGAGTGAATAAAATGAAGATAAGCTCTCAAAATCTTTTTTTAGTTTCAAATTTTAACTACACAATTTGATATTAGATGCATGACCTATTTGAAAAGCAAAGTGAAAGAGTGAAAAGTGAAAAGTCTGGCTCTTAAGATGTGTTTTGGTGGGCATTTGCAGTTGTGACAAAGATGCCATGACTGTAAATGTGAACAGCAATATTTATGAAGTCATAAGTCTAACTTATGACAGTGTGAAAACTGAACACAATGCCAGCTCAAATGTAAATCTAGCAGCAACTGAGAAAATTCTATTCCTGTTTATTCATACAAAGAATATATACAAGGGTTGTACTGAAAGTAGTGCATGTCAGGTCATAACTCCTTTATTAACAACATGAGATATATGCAACTACATACATGTGTGAAGTAACTCTTTGTTTACAATATGATACTATTCAAAATAGTCTCAACTAGTACATTTGTGCCACCTTTGAACCCACTCATTAAATCCAATCTAGAAAAATCTTTCGGGCACTCCCTAGTCCAGTGTCTGACATCATCAGATTGCCAGACTGGGGCAATAAGGTGGATGTGACATCACTTACCATTTTGTTTGTGCAAAAACCTGTGATGTTGCCAAAGAAGTGTGGGGTTGTGCATTATCATGGTGCAACCGGAGTGCATTCAGCTGTTTCTATGACCTTTTCTTATGGATGGCTTCTCAAAATTTCCAGAATGATGCAATGGTAGCAGTTGCTGTTCCTTGTTGTCCCACATTTGAGAAATCAAGCAAAATCAACCCTTGTTATCTCAGAAATCATTCACCATTTCAGTGCTGAGCACAGGCTTTTGAATTTCCTCGTTGTGGGGGAGGTGGAATGCCACCACCCTATGGATTGATTCTTTTTCTCTGGGTCATTCAGGTATGCCCAAGTCTCATCACCAGTGCAAACATTCCTGAAAAAGCTGTCCTTGTGGACTTCCACAAGGTTCTGACTCACGTATGGTCGCTTCTCTTTCAAATCAGCTGTTAATTGATAAGAAACCCAGTTGTCACAGACTACATCCAAGACTGTGGATAATACGTTCAACAGCACTATGACCACAGCTAAGTTGCTCAACAATTTCTCAGACAGTCATACACTGGTCTGCACAAATCATGCCGTTTACCCTGTTTGGGTTTTCATTGGTGATTGCTGTTGATGGCCTTTCACCACATGGTTTGTCTTCAACACTAGTTTTGTCTTCTTTAAACCCTTTCACTCATCTTCTCATATCACTCTCATCAGCTGTCACCTCACCATGCACATTTCTTTGGTCAAGAATGAGATGACTGCTCTTTGTTTCTGCTTCCTATCCAGGGTTATGCAACACCTAGAAATACAGAAATCATGTCAGTCGTACAGTAAGAATTACCCTATCTGTTAGTGTAACAGCATCACATTTAGATTAACAATTTCAGAGAATATATTATTATTATTATTATTATTATTATTATTATTATTATTATTATTAGACACAAGGCATTATTTTCAGTACGACCTTCATGTATTCAGGGGGTAAGAAATCATTCCCGGAGGTTACAGAAGTTGCACGGTGACCTTGTCTTTGCTTTTTGGTAGATTTACATTGCTGCTGGTTTTGTCTGCTTTTGCTTTCTCTTTAAACAGGACAGAATATCTGATCTCTAAAAGTTTATCTTGTGTTTCTTTTCTGCAGTACATTGCATTTGCATGCTGTTCAGACAGCATCCAATACTGTTGATGACTACTGGCTGAACAGGATTGATGGTAGTCTGGGAGAACTGCTTTGGCCAATAGGAATCCAGAGATAGCTGCCTCATTCCAAAGCATAAACCTATCAACCATTTTTTTGACCTTCCCGCTAGATGAAAAGTTATTTGGCTTTTTTTTTAAAAAAAATAATAATATTTGTGCTTCATTCCTATAATTTTGGATAAATAGCCATTTTTGAAGGAATAATTTGGGTTTAGAGATTCAGTTTTCGAACAAAACCTGAACAATTCAAACTATTTGGTTGTCATTAAATGTCAGCAGCCATCAGAATGTTGACGCAAAATGGGCATGTTTGAGAATAGATTTCTTAAAAGCTAGACAAGTTGACATATCTTTAAAAGAGTTTAAAATACACTATACTATACTAATGGTATAATAGACTATAGCTAGTGCAGTATTCAGATTATCTTTAACATTATTGTGCCAAATAAGTGAACTCATTCCACCAGTATTGTATTATATTGTATTCTGTTATTATCCATGATCTTCACTGTGTTCACAGGTAACTTTTTAATCTTGCCTAGATTTTAAAAGCAGATAAAAGACTTAAAACCAGGCACGAGTTGAAAAAAGGGGCATTTCTTACCTATATGCAAAAAATAAGCCTTTTGGAAAATAATATCACAGAATATAGATAGGAATTGACTAAATATTTTATCTTATTTGACTGCATTGCATCTGCACATTTCCCCCCTAGATATTCCTTCTAGCAAGCATCACATCTTTTAATTAACATTTTACAACTGCAAGAGAGAGAAAAAAAGCAGCCTGAAAGGGCAGTATGGTTTGCTGGTGGAAGAGAAACTCTACGGATAAATGTATGCAGCGTCTCCTTGTCCCTTAAGGCTGAAAGTGAAAAATAAATCCATCCAAAAAATAAAGCAAAAAAAGAAAAGAAAAGATTGTGGAAGTGAATGAATGGAGATACAGAGAACTTTTTTATATATATACTAAGGATGAATTTATTTTAACAATGGATTTCAAGTGTAACAAACAAGGCCCATACGCTTCAGTCATTTTATTGTAAAAACAAATAGAAAAACCAAAATAAAAATGGATAGAAAAATGAATATAATTATGTTTCTTTCATATCTCTGTCCATTTTCAATTGTTTTGTATCTGTTCATTTTAAATCATTTTGTGTTGGATGAATAGTCTTGAACTCAGACTACAGTTCTCAAAAATATAGGATTGTGAGAAGATTTAAAATGTCTAAAGCAGGGAAAAAAATACAGCACTCACTCAGTAGAAACTCCATTCACCACCGACCATTCACTTGCCAAAAGTCAGCCTAAATATAAAGTCTGCCTGTGGGCAAACAGACAACAAAGAGAGAGACACCCTAGTCCTCTTTTACAGATAGTGCCGCAGCCTGGGAACAGCCCCTCTCATGTATATAGAACTAGGATGTAACATGCTAACTTGTAACACATCCCTTTAGGGAGGAGGGAGGGAGGGAGAGAAGAGACACACTGAAACCATGAGATGCTTTAGACACTTGAGTTAGTTGAGTTTTTTAAAAACAATATACTCCTGCCTTTTCTACCTTTTTTTTCTAGTCAGTCCAAATGAAAGAGGCTGTTTCCACTGTCTGAAAAGGGTGAAGAAAGGGAAAGGGTTACTGAGTGCAGAGGAGAAGAGGACGTGGTATAGGGCATACACTGTGTGTGGCACAGGGCACAGTGGCACCAGGCACACACTGTTTTGTACTGTCTGGGTTGGAAGGAAGTATTTGAGAGAGTTTAAATAAGAAGTAAGTATTTATCTGCACACTTGAGGCATGTCCAGACATGAAATTTACAGCAATTCTGTGATGGAGAAGGAGATAAGGAAGGAAAAAGAATCGAGCCAATGACAGCTTCAGTGTACAAATCCAAAGCACACAGCAGTGGCATTGTATACTAAGCTGTGTCTGTGCAAGTGAATGTGTGTGCAGAAGTAGTGGGGACTCCAAGCGAGTCAATGCAGGATTACTATTGTCACCAGGTAACAATCTCTAACTATTGCAGGAGAAGAAAACAATCATCTGCAAATAATGCTATGCACATTGTGAGTAGCAAATTACTTCCACTTGTGGGAAATCAACAGTGTTTACTCCTGTGTAAACTTAATATTGTAGACTATAAAGGCTACAGTATGTCAAGAAAAGGTTGGACCAAACCTGTAGAAAATACTTTGTGATGTGGGTTGTTAAGTGCACCTGTGGAAAGCCATGTAACTCTAGCTGAGTCATGCTGATGAGCAACCAGGGGAGAAGGTTGCATCAGGAATGGGGAGAATGCAAAGGTTGGTAGGATTGCATCAGCTAGTGTGAGTATAAATGTAGCTGAGTGCTAGCCATCAAGTGCACACGTTGCCTGACATGTCTGCTGGAGGCTCTGTCAGAAAGAGCAAGCAGAGGGATGCTGGAATGCCTTCTGGAGATTCTTGTAAATATGTACACATTGTAACTCAAGAATAAATTGTCTCCTTGATGGAAGAGAACACTTGGCGTGGGTGAGTTTTTCCTGGCTACATTACATTGCTGCTAACTTATTCTCTGCTGCTGGGCACGCTTCCAAAGCTGTGGGAGCAATCTCTGCTATATTTTGGGTGTGACATAGTATACACAAGGTTGTGTGAAATAAAGTCAGATATTTTACTTAGCTAGAAATATCTCATTACCAAGAAGAATCTTGATGCTTGCAAGTGTCATGAGCCAGGCTGAGCATGCTGCCAATTCAGATGGGGACTCCGAGTTAGACTTGGACTCCCAGCCGGGGGGGGGATCCCTTGGAGGGAGAGGGGGCTCCTTCAGAGTCAAGGGAGGGGCCTGCCAGCTACCCCACAGCTGTCCCGGGGCCGGATCCCAAGCCAGTACCTGCAGCAGATGAGACCAGTGCTGCTGGCCCGTCAGAGGCTGCTGTTTCTGACTCCAGCCTGGAGTTTACAGCAGACCCTCCCCCCACATTCCTCCAGAGGCAGCTGGAGAAGGGGGCCGTTCGAAGATTGCAGAAGCTGCGAGAGAAGCATCTGTTGAATCGGCTTTGAAGTCACAGGGGCTCCAGCTGTGAGCTGGACCAACGGACATTTGATCAGCCCCAGCTGGGCTAAAGACTGTGTATTTAAGACAGATGCTGGGGGGAGCTGGGCACGGGGCAACAACCATCTACCACCCGGGAATCTGCATACTGTGTCACAGGCTTTCTGTTCCAGGCTAATCCTTGCTGTTGAGTTTGCTGCCTCTGTTTTGGTGATGTAACCTCTTGATTTCTTTACTAAAGCCATAAACTCAGCTCCTGCCTCTGTCTGCTTCAGCCGCTGCCTGACATTGACAGCAAGATGACATAGATTATTGACTTTTTATTCCCTCAACATGTTTTGCTCCTCAGTCTGAGCTGCAGCATGAGTGATGTTGAATTCCATGTGTCCTGAAGAAACATGCCTATATAATTTCAGCCAACCTGGTACTTTCTTGATGTGTTAGACTAGAAGTCCTATCCCATTTTCTTTAGATTTTGTAGACCAAAATCTTCGTTGTAGACCAAGGCATCTTGATTTCAATACAGCAGGGTCATGTGGGGAAATGTGGTCCTTTAAATGACTGGGCCCCAACTCACATAGGGCTTCAGTTATAGTTATAGTTATATAGCCACATAGTATATAAGATAGTTATAGTTTATTTATAGAATCATGGAATTGAAAGGGTCCATAAGGGCTATCTAGTCTAATGGTCTGCCATGAATTAAAAGCACTCTTGAGAGATGGCCATCCAATCTCTGTTTAAAGACCTACAGTGAAAGATAGTCCATCATCCTCTTAAGCAGTCTGTTCCACTGTCAAACTGCCCTCACCATCAGGAGATTCTAACCTGTCTCTAACCTGTACAGTCTCTGGTAATTTTAATTCTATGGTTCATGTCTTGGTTTCCGGAGCAACAGAAAACAAGCTTGCTCCATCTTTTACATCTTTACATCTTTACATCTTTTACATCTTTTTATTTAAAGATGGCTATCACATCATTTCTCAGTCTTCTGTTCTTCAAGCTAAGCATACCCAACTCCCTAAGCCATTCTTCACAGGGCTTGGTTTCCAGGCCTTTTACTATCAGCCTTCAGCTGACACATTCCAGCTTGTCAGTATCTCTCTTGAACTATGGTGCCCCAGATTGGACACAAAACTGAAGGCTGGATATGACCAAATCATAATAAAGTGATACTATTACTTTTCTATCTGGACTTTTTCCATGTTTGCATCAGACAGTTAACTCATGGTTACCTTGTGGCCTATTAAACTAGTTATAGTAACATTATATTTTATATATCATATATATAGTGTGTGTTTGTGTGTACAGGTGAGCCCCAATTTGTATTCCCTCAGTTTATAATATTTCAAATTTACGTTTCTCAGTGGAGTGAGGCTGAAGATGAAAGAAGATAAGTTGGGAGAGTAAAGCCATTTGGAGTTTTGGTGTGGAATTTAGAGGGGACTGGACTGGGTTTCTTTTACCTGATAGACAGGGGGAATTGCTGTTGCTGGAAGGAATTTATATTCCTGATTAGAAGAAGGAGAGTGAGGAGGAGGAGGGGAAAAAATCTTACTGTAGTTTGGAGGAAGGAGTTTCTTTTGCCCTCTTAGAAGAATGTGGATGAGAGGGATGAAGAAACTGGAATCTTGGCGATTTGGTGTGACTGGCTTCTTCTGCTTGCTTAAATGAGGGGTGAGCAACTGGTGATGAAAGCTGTACCTGGGAGAGATTTCCCCAAGGCAGTAAACCCAGGGGAAAGCTCTCCCAGGCACCAACAATCTTTTTCTCTGCAGAACCTTACAAGCTATATACGTTTGAAAAACAGTTAACCAGAGTAAAAAAATCAGGTTGATGACAAGCTGATTCTGAAACACAAAGAATTATTTATTTATTAAAAGACAGAAAAACATAGCAGCAGAACCCAACAGAACAATCTGTGTTCAGTACAAGCTGTTTCTCAAAAGAAAAGAGGAGGAAAATGGTACAGATGCTAAAAAGCCCTTCTCCTGAACAAACAAAGGGTGCTAAAGGTGTGCGGTAAGCTTGAGGGACTGCAGACTGACATATACAGGGATTCTCTCATCCTCCAACAAGAAGAGAAGTCCAGTTGGCTGGGTGGCTGAAGATCAGGATAACAGATCCTTCTCTTGAGGGACTCTCTGTGATTCTTTCTGGCTGTTTCTGTTTTGTCTCCATGGAGTCTCTCCTCTGGAGTTCTTCCAGGCTCCTTCTTTTTACCCTTTTTTTATCTGGAGTTCAGGTCTGCCAAGTCTCTGTGTATCTATACTTCTTTCCTAACTTGGGCCCTATCATCTGGATTTAAGGAGATGCCTTCTGGGAGGAGCTAACATGATCTTAATGTTGTACTCTGGAGGTTCAAAGGTTTAGATTTGAATATGACCTCTGGATACCAGTAATGATTCTTAAGTAGTCTGAGGAGATGCAAACAATAGATTCTGCACACATAGAACAAAGCTAATCCAACAAAGCCAATTGCTCTTTTTCTGGATGGGATTTCCCAACAACTCTGGACAATGCATCTTACTTTACAATTGGAGTTATACTAGTGTGAGCCAGTTTTGCAGGAAGTTAACTTCAATGGAACTTAAAAACTGATTGGTCTCCCAAGCACACCAAGGAGCCATTTCTTTGTCAGCAAGGGTGGGGGAGTGGGGGTGAGAAAATTCCAGCTTTTATTTAAAAATGAGGCCTGACTTTTCCAAGATGGACATGGGGTCCAGACAACTGCTTACTGCTCTACTCTGGACATATACAGACTATGGCAAGAGGAAACGCCTTTCCTGATGCAGCAAAATCTAATTAAAATCAATATTTATCAAGCATAACTCATAACACTGGAGTCTTATTTTCTCAAAGGGAGAGGTCTCTCTTAGCTGGATGTTTTGTGCTTTAAGCTTTAAGCGGAAAGGGCCTGAGACTCATCTCTGTTTGTATATCAACTAGGGCACTGTTTTCACGTAGAACCTGGATCCCAGAAGGATACTTATAAAATTGAATTAATAAATTAAATATTGAAAACCATAAGAAACATCATTTATAAAAACCATCAAACATTTCAGCTTTGTTTTCCTCAGTGTTTTATGTTGGAATGGGAGAGGAGAGAGAGAGAGAGAAAGAGAGAGAAAGTTATATGTAGTTACAAATACCATTTCTTTGAATTGTGACTGGAAGTAAACAAGTGGCTAGTGAAGTTATTACAACATGGAAATCACATGCTTCTTGTAACTGAACCCTCCTCATAGGCTGGCTGCAGATTTTTGGACCAGCTGAAGTTTTCTTATACTTTTCAAGGAAGCACCATGTAAAAGTTTTTTAAGTAGTCAGAAGTCTATTGCATTCTTGCCCTAGAGAGGATAACAAAAACCACTCAAAAGCTTGCTGTGAAGAGTTTGCATGGCACTTTGCAGATAAAATTGCTCAGATCATTCCAGCTTGGATGGCTTAGTTGTTACAGTCCCAGTGGATGCAAAATTGGTTCCTTCTTGCCCCAAAATAATAGATTCAAGTTTTAGAACAGAAGGTTTTTAAAAAGGGTGCTGTATTGTTTTAAATTAAACTGTTTTTAATTTCTTTTTATCTTTTTTAAAGTGTATATTTTAATTTGTTTTAATGTTGTGAATTGTTTCATTTTATTTTAATGGTCACCTTTTTGTATGCTTTTAGCTGTATCATAGTTGTTTCAAAACATAAGCCACCTTGACTCCAAATTCTGGGGAAAAAGTAAGATAGAAATAAAGAGTTTTGTTGTGGTGATTGTCTTTGTTGTTGTAGTTGTTGTGATGATGATTATGTCGATGTTTGTGTTGGTGATAACTTTAGTCAATGAGATTCCATTATTCTACCAGTGTTGGTGTTCTGGCCACTGGTGATAAGCAGTTAAGTGTTGTAATAATGAAATCTGTATTTTCTTGCCATTTTATATATTTTCAACTGCTTGTATTGCTTCACAAAGTTAAGCAATAGTGGTTAAAAGTGACAAATCCAACTAACTGAATGGAAACCTAAGCAGTTCATACTTTTATTTTGTCACATAAAAAAAATGCTCCCTAGAATCTATAGGCATCTAACTATATAAAAGTGAGTTCAGATGGAGTACATTCACACCGCTGTGAGCCCACCCTAAAAACTGAACTTTCAGGCATACCATAGAATCGACGCTGCCTGCTGCCTCTCAGTTGTCTTCCTCCCCACTGGTTGTTCATTACCACTGCTGCCTCCTTCTTCTGAATAATAGTGTCTTCTCTTGTTAAGAGTTCCAACTGGAAGAAAGAAGTCTAGTAAGGCCATCCATCCTATAGTCAAAGGAAGAGGAAGAAGTAGCACAGTGGGAGA
Organism: Ctenosaura bakeri; assembly: GCA_948474755.1. Lineage (NCBI taxonomy): Eukaryota > Metazoa > Chordata > Lepidosauria > Squamata > Iguanidae > Ctenosaura > Ctenosaura bakeri. Next base: position 632,778 of record CAOLHI010000112.1, read on the forward strand.
GGGTGGCTCTGGATACTGAAGGAACTCCTCAGCAAGCTGAACTGGATGCTCCATTCAATGGCATGGATAGCTTCTGTTGCAACTCCCTGTAATGGAGAAGCAGACATAGCTAAGCCTGATATAGCAGTGTTTTGGGGGTGGCCAGCACAGAGGCAAACATCTACAGCACAATCAGAACAGTCACAACTGTTCCTGCTCTGCCATCAGCTGGTATAGAAAAGTTGGGCTAGAGTTCAGGGGCATTACTAGAAGCAAAACCAGACACCATTCATGGAAGATACCTTCTCCAGCAACCATACTTTGGCCTTGATTCTTGTGACTTCTGACAATGGCTTCTGTGTGCTACCCTTCTAGACATCCCTCTAACTCTGGACTGTTTCGGTTCCCATTAGCCACATTCCTCTTAGAGTTATTTATAAAAGCTCACTGTTATAAGTGAGACTAAAACCCAAAGCAGATCAACTATCCTGCTGACTTAGGGGACTATCAGCTACCACTGAGCAGCAAGGCAGAAGCAGCAAGAGTCACAAAGCAAGCAGGGCCAGCAGAATGAAGTTAAACATTAGATCTTTAGGAAGGATTCAATATACTGGTAAGTATGAAGGCAAGTTTGAAGTAGAGATGGATGAAAGATCCATGTATTTCCAGTATGTTTCAGTTTCTGATGTATTCATTCACAAACCGTTTCTATTCTATATCTTCATTAATTTAAAGGGAAAAAATCCTCATGAAAACTTACATTCCAGTGTGTGTTATGGAAAACATGTTATCAAAAATGTTTATTCCTAGACATACATTCTTTGAAAGCACACCCACCCACATCCACACACCCCACTCACCCACCCATATATATATATATATGCTCAAAACTTGTACATATACTAGTACATATAGATTTTTGTACATATGTTTGTACACTTTTGAAGCTGAGCACAGCATCACAAAATTCAGGAAATCTCACTATCTAAACCATAGCATCCTAATAACAACATTAGTCTAAGGTGAGGATCAGTTACCACTGAAATTCACGCAGAATTCTTTCAGAATACTCAACCTGAGAAGCTATGAATGTTCTGTTACCAATCTTTGTTTGTCTTATGCCTGCCATACAGATTCTCTTGACCCCTCTGGAGATTTTTCATGCATGTGTGTTTTTGAAGTCAACAGTGCCTGCATAGCTTTGAGATGAAATTTTTATTCATGGGGGGAAAATAAAATGCATGCATGTCAAATGGTTGCATGCTGAGTTATCAGTCCACTCATTCTGGCAGTATCATAAATTTGCAACAGCACATTTGAAAGCTACTGAAAGTTTTGAAGCATCTATCAGCTTTCTTTATGGATTTCAATAAAAATACAAACACAGGAAAGATAACTGTTAAGTTCCATACTAATAACTGAAGTAGCTAGTGATATAAATGAAATGTGATATAAATGAAAAATCTGAAGTGGAGCTGAGTAAGATTGTAATTCATTCATTCACACACGTACACACATTCACACACTGAAGCCATGACAGAGAATTGATAGTTTTGGGTACAATTTCTTCAAGAGGGCTTGTAAAGCAGCAGACCAAGAAACTGGATATGAGATCTGTGTTGTAGAAGTCTCAAGAATTCTGGAAATGAAGAGTGACATTTATAACCTCTTCACTGAAGGTAGATCCAAACGATGTACAATAAAAAACAAAGCCTTTGAATTTGATTTTAAATAAAACTGTTACCATGTCCTTCATTAAGAATATAATGACATACTTGTGACTGAGTGAAATAAACGAGTAATAAGACATCTTGAGGGCCACCTACAGACATGGCATCAACAGCAAAGGATGGCTAAGTAAATAAGGTGAGGCTGAAGGACTGCTGCTCTCACTCATGGCTTTCTGCTTTGAATCATGGCCTTCTGGGCTCTCACAAGGTTTCATCCTGCTATTTAATGGCCACATGGAGGGCGGTTTCAAGAGATTTGGGCTTTGGCATCAGCAATATGAAAATGGCACACCACCTCTGCTTTCCACTTATTATTTCCAGAAAGGCTGTAGAACTCCTCCAAAGGGCTTTAGGGGAAGTTTAGGGATAGATGAAGGTGAAGAAGCTGAACAAGCTGAACCATAAGCCAGACAAACTAACATTTGGGTAGAAAAATGTACTGAGTTGAACAGGAAGATTAGCCTAGTACTGGACAGTGTTGCACTGTCACTGAAGGACGAAGTCCAAAAACAAAGTGCATGCCTTAGTCATATCTAGAATGACCTACTATAATGTGTTCTACATGAGAATACCTTTGAAGATGGCTTGGAAATGCCAGATGGTAGGCAGTACAGTACCAGGCCCCTTCATAGGTGCTAGATAGAATATATTACAGCAATTCTGCACCACCTGTACTGCTTGTCATGGTGTTTCCAGACCTAGGTCATTTCCGCACTAGCCTGTTATAGTGTGATGATTCCACTTTCAACATCCTCTGGAATCCTGGGTTTGCAGTTTTGGGAGGGGCCGGCCGGCCAGCCCCTCCCAAAACTGCAAACCCCTGGATTCCAGAGGATATTGAAAGTGGAATCATCGCGCTTTAACAGGCTAGTGCGGAAATGGCTCAGTTAAAAATACTGGTATTGATCTTTAAAATTTGAATGGTTTTGTTTGAGATTGCTAGAAGAATCATCTGGACCAATATGAACCTGCCTGTACTTTGAGATTATATTCAGAAGCCCTATCCACTGACCATATTAAGTTCAACAAAGTTAATGGGAACTGGGATTGGGTGGCTTTCTCAGCAGCTAACCCCTTGTATTTCGCTCCTAAGAAATATAGAACTGACTGTCTCTGAGACTGCTTTTATGATGGCTTTTAGAAATGCTATTTCAAAAGAGTTTGTCTATATGTCTTTGTCTGTATGTACCTGAACTGCATTATGTTGCATTGCATGATATCATCTTAAGGCGGTTTATATGAAATGCATTTAATTTATTTAATTTTGAAAATCATTAGTATTAAATGTTAATATTCTATATAGTAAACTGCTTAAGGAAGAATACAGTCTTGAACATTGACTAAGAAACACATACAGAAATATATACACATAGTACAGGGACAACAGAACTTCAGACTGAATGACAACAGATGAAAGGGGGAAAAAGAATAGAAAAAAGAATCTAAAAAAGAAAAAAAAGAGTATAAAGAAAAAGAATATAAAGGCATGACAGAGGATGACTGTGTAAGCCAAAGTGGAGAGAGAACATAACCATGAAGGAAAGGAGATCAGTACCATGAAAACCTATCTTCTCCTGTGTAACCAACAGGCCTAATTTGATCAAAATTCTGTTGGAGGAGAATTTCTCTAACTGAGTTTCATGACAATTTAGACAGAGTGGCTCCTGTTTATTCAGTCCCAAACTAGACATCCTCCGGGAGCTAGAAAGAACAGATCAATTGGTAAATCATATTACATTCAGCTATCACAAATTGGATCAGTTATTTTTGCTAAGGAAATAGCATCTATTTAATCCACAGCTTATCTTCGGGTGACTTTAAGCCATTAAAATGTTAGGTCATATCAGAGTTTTTAAAAATTGCCACAAATTTGCCCAAATGTGCACATCAGTTTAGGCAGTGGCCTTCTTTAACATGATCTCTAAATGCCAACAAAATTTAGTGCTGTTTATAGAATTAGCGATAGCATAAATGGCTTTATAATAACAAATCAGAGGAACAAAGGGTTCAAGCTAGATCCACTTCTAGTCTCAAATGCAACCTCCTATTTACCTATTTTCACTTGGATAGGGAGGAGCTGCTATTTATTCCACTTGCTAATTGCTCCATTAGCAATTAGCTCCAGCTGCTAATTGGGTGAATGGCATTTCATTTAATTTGTCTCTAAGAGATGATATAGCATAACTGTCCTTGCTAAATATCCCTTTACAGTAAAATATGGTACCAGTTTTAGAAAGGAATCCCTTAGAAAGGAATCAAAGAAAAGATTCATAACATTCATTGCCTTGCAGTCTGTTGGTTTTGATTGAATAAGAGCAGAATCAAGCAGATAAATAGGGGAAGCAGGACTACAAAGCCCTGGGCTAGGAGACCACAATATTTCTATTTAGAAAGCTTTCTGCTTATTGCTACTAAACAGCAAAGTAACTTTCAACTAATGACAGCAGAAACAAAATAAAATACTCTGAAAAAGAAATGGATATAAGAGGAAACAATGTTCTCTATCTGAATCATATTCCTTACATAGAAAACCATTTTTGCTAAGTTCACAAAGAAGCTTGCTTTTATTTTGCTTGATGACTAGCAGGCAGAACCTGTTACAAATAAAAATCTCAGAATTCACTTGGTTAGATCCATCTAGTCCCACTTCATGAAAACCCAATGAAAACTGTTATCAATGTAAATCTTCATAAATTTTATTCCAATAGGTAGGAATAATTTCACCATTTTTCTCCATGTTATAAGAAAGTCATTGGAAACTATGCAGTTTTCAAAAAAACCCAAACAAACAACCTCAGTTCAGGATTTATTCTGTTAGGGGGAAAAAAGGCATGAAGTTTTCTGCACAGAAACATGGCTTTCTTTGCATAGAAAATGAGGATCTTTATCCAGAAAATTTCTTCTCTGCACAGAGAACAAGTTATTTTCTATACAGAATATGCTATTTTGTGCAGAGAAAGAAAATTGTTATCTATGCATAGAAAGTTGTTTTCAATGCCATCACCTCTAATAATATAATTTTTGTGCACTATAAGTCCTGAACTGCAAAGATTCTCACCTGTTTACTATTCTCCCCTGTCAGGCTTTCATAACACTTGAGAAAGCCATCATTCAATCATTTTCAAATATTCTTTCCATCCTTAACCAATTGGGCTTACATAAAGAGCTTAACAGATGTCATTCAATCAATGGATCTATTCTAGTAAAGACTAAGGCCCTTTTCACACCTTACTTTTTTGCAGCGCTGAGGTGCAGGGATCATGCGAGCAGTGTCTTGCTAGAGACTCTCGCATCCCTGCTGCTTCGCCTCCACAGCCGCTACCTCCTAGCAAGCAGGCAGTGTGAGGGCTCCTCCTCTTCCTTCCGCAGTGCAGCCTAGGATTTTCCCAGGCTGTGCTGGGGCAGGAAGCGTGAGCGCTGTGGCTCCGGAGGCTCCACACATACGGTAAGTGCACACAGGGCCCTGGAGTGATGAGTGATCTCTCACCATTTTCAACTAGAAGCCAAAAATGAAATAGTGTGCAGTCGGCACCTGCCGGCCCCGGCAGCATCACGCAATTGCGAGGATGTCATGTAGATGGCTCCTCACAATTGCACGATGCTCCAGAGGCCCTTTCGCATGGCGAATGCTGTGCGAAAAGGGCCTAAGAGTTGAATTTAACTCAATATGCATAGGTGTGCTGAAATAAAAGAGTTCATGCTGAACACATTTTGCTCCTAACCTGAAAATTCCCCTCCAGCCTTCCCAAATTATTATGACTGATTGTTAAAAAGTACAAACTGTTCAAATGAGGATGGGTATTGGGCAAAAGAGAGGGCATGTCATAGTTTGCTGTAGCAGCTGGGCCTGATCCAGTCCTAGTCATCCAACTAGTTTTAAAAAGGGCTATATATCAGTAGTGGAAAGCATGTTTTCTGTGCAGAACATCCTTATTTCAATATCTAGAAGAGCTGCAAAGATCACTATCTAAAACCCTAAAGAGTCATTGTTAGTCAATGTAGAGTATACCAAAAGAGATAAATTTGTTATTGAGCTCAGTTCAGGTAGTTCCCTATCTATAAAATAGAAATGGTAGTGACTGGTATCCTGCATTACAATTACAAATTTGTAACCTAGAGTTACAGATCTGTAACTGTTCCATATTCACTAATGCTACATGTTCACAATCATGGCCCTCTAGCCACATTTGTAAATGCCCTCTCAAATCTATCTTAACAGCCAGCAGCAGGAGCAAGCAGTGGTGATCTGTTCTGCTGGTGATTGTAGCATAGCAAGATGACATTTCCAGCCCCCTCCTGCCAGTCAATGAGGCTGTGACAATCAGAAGACCTCTGTCACAATTACTTGTTACAGAATTGTTCACTCATGGGAGGGGATTGGAAACAACATCCTGCTGTCCTCTGATCACTAACAAAACAGACCTCCATCACTCAGAGTGGCCACTGGCTGGTTGTGGGGGTCAGGTCAGGAGACATTACTTAGTTACACATCTGTATGTAGCTATGTAAGTGATGTAAAATAATGGGTTAGCATTCATATTTTCACTAAATAGTTATTTTCAGGGCAGGCTCACAGTTCAGTGGTAGTGCACATCTTGCATGAAGAAGATCTCAAAGTCAGTTCTAGACCAGACTGGAAGAATTTCTTTCAGAACCCTGGAGATCTGCTGCTACTCAGCAGCAACAGTACTGGATTAGATAGACCAGTGATCTGATTCAGACAAGTTCCTGCTTAAGGCATATTTGGATGGGGATGTACATTTGGAAGGCCCATACAAAGGCACATCTCATTGAAAAGAAGCAGTGAAGATAGTCACCATACACACACCTTAAATATAAATTATTTTAAATGTTATTCAGATGCACATCCAAATGCACACCCCTGCCCCCATCCTGCCCCAATGTACTGTATTATCTAAATCATTCCATCTGCAGGAAGATTCGAATAGAAATGATCAGTTGTTGACATTGTTTCCTTTAAGATAGCTTTGGAGGATATCAAGTCAACTTTGCGTTCCTCTGCTCCGCTCTCTGTAGCTCAATGGCAAAGACATTGCCGTCAAATATTTATGAGATTCAGAATAAAAAAGAGGGGAGGGGGACTAAATCCATTTTAGTAAATAAAAAAAATAGTTTCCCACACACCAAAAGTGACATTTATATTAGCTCTAGTTAATATACATTGATTGGATTAAAATGTATGTTTATGAATAAAAGTGCCTGGCTTAAGGAAATGAGACACCATCAGTTACAGTGATGGAACAGCAAAACACAAAGAGGCAAGGGATTGAGGTTGTTTTATATGCAGGGGATTTTGCAAGAAGGCATTGATGTAAACTATGTCTGTGAAGCAGTTGCTGCTAAAATTCATTTCTGCAGTTAAGTTTATTCTAAACCTGGCAGGAATATCTACAAAAGTGGGGCTGTGTGTTTTTTGAAATATGAATAAGCTTACAGCTTCTTTCTCTTCGAGATACTCTAGCAGAGTTGTACATACACACACACACACACACACACACAAAGAAATTTGTTATGCATATATAAATATATTTGATAAATATGCATCTTTAATAAAACATTTTCTAGAACACAATGTTAGACAGTATCATCTGAACACCATTTCTTCCTCAAGCAGCTGCTGCTGCTAACATTAGTACTGTTACTAGTAGTAGTATCACTCATCCTCCTCCTCCTCAACATCATCACTGAAGTGGCATGCAGAGAGCTGTGCAACCATCAAGTTTCTTTCCTCAACAAATCAAAATGTCACTATTTGTCGTGTTTGGCAAAAGAAAGAAAAACTGAGCATGCTGAAATACCATTTGGATTTGTCCAAGAATCTGCCCAAGGACACACTGCAGGCTATAGCAGCTGGACACACAGCATTTGCATGCAAATTGTGCAAAGCTATGATGGTGCAGGTTATCTCAACATGACCAGAGTCTGGACAGCTACCTAAACTACCACTGGAAGGATAGAGACATTTGTTCAACATATACTAGGCTGTAAAAGCTGTAAGGACTGTTCTGATGTATGGCAACAGTAAGGTGACCATATCATAGTGTTTTCTTGGCAAGATTTGTTCAGAGAGAGTTTGCCATTGCCCTCATCTGAGCTTGAGAGAGTATAGCTTCAAACCCCTGATCAGCTATAGAAACCCAAGGTCACCCAGTGGGTTTCTGTAGCTAATCTGGGATTTGAACTCTGCTTTCCCAGGGTCCTAGTCCAGCACTCCAACCACGACACCATGCTGGGTCACTTAAAGGCCATAACTAGGGCCTAAAACCAATCATTTGCTCCAGTGAGAATAAACTCACTGAATCAATGCAATTTACACAACCACTAATTTACCAAGTTCCAGTTGATTCAGTGAGTCTACATACCATCCAACTGTCCTGATTTGGAAGGGACAGACCCAGTCCATCCTCTGTCACCCCACTTTTTCAGCTGCTTTTAAAATGTTCCAGTTTCTCTCTCCTCCTCCTTTCCCCCTTTGTCCTCAACTTATTTCAGTTGCTACAAACTGACTTCAAAGTGCAAAAATATTTTGTAGTCCATTCACTCAGCAGGGGGGAGAGGAGAGAAAGGGGCAGAATCCTGCCCTCACCACTAGCTCAGGCAAAAGTAAATCACTGCAGCCTCCTTGTAACGTTGGAGGTTATAGTATAGTTGGAGGGCACACTACTATAGTTGGGGCAAATGTTAGGTTTAGGCCCAGTTTCTCAGATTGAGTCTGTGAGCAAATAGTGAGCCATTAATGACATGAAAGTCTGCTTGGTCTTCATCTGTTCCCTACAGTCTTGATTCTGATTTTCATGAACAAAATATTTTGTATCCATTGTAGGCTCTGGACACACTTTAAGAATATATCTTGTAAGCCACCTTGAGTTCCAGCTTTACGGGAAAGGTGAGGCTTAAATAAATTAACACAATAGAATACAATAGAAACATGAAGCACATTGCACTAATTGTGCCTAGATGTTGCCGACAGATTGATAATTGTGGAAAAATCTTGATTTAGCCTAAATACCCAAGAGGATGGCAAATGTGTACACATATCAAGGCTGTGAACTTGATCCTTCAGGACAGAAGAACTACATGTCTCTGAGAATACACCACCAGAATCACTTCAGCATCATTGAGATTTATATCCATTTCCCCTTATCCAATCCAAGAGGGCCAGAGACGCTGCTTGGCTCACAACAGAGCAAAAAGGTACATTCTGCCACTTGGCTGGCCACCAAATGGAGACCCTATGAATATTTTTAAAGAAAATGGTTGAGATGAGCCCCAGTTCATTTTTCCTTCTCATTTCTCCCCTTTTAGCTTTCTTTTGGAAAGAGTGGTGTTCTGTGTGAAGGAACCTACAATCATCCTAAGAATCTTTATTCCTCAGGCGGCATTGAGACTGTTCCATAGGTCCAGGGGCACACTGAAGAAATCAAGATGCTGTACAGAAGTGATCATTTACTTTGCTGTGCACTTGAAACAAAAGTTTTAGAGAGAGCAACAGAGATGCAGGGGGGAGAGAGAGAGAGAGGGAGAGAGAGAGAGAGGAAGAGAGAGAGAGAGAGAGAGGGTGAGAAGAAGAAAATGCATCTGCCTAATAAGTGTATTTTACTAGGAGAGCCAGAGTGGCATAGTGGTTTTGAGTATTGGACTAAGGCTCTGGAAAACAAGGGCTGGAGTTCCCACTCATCCAAGGAAACCCACTGAGTGATCTTGGGAAGTCACACTCTCTCAGCCTCAAAGGACAGCAATAGCAAACCCCTTCTAAACAAAACTTGTCAAGAAAAGTAGGCTCACTTTATGATTGCCATGAATTAGAAATGACTTGAAGCCACACAACAACAAGAGCAGCAGCAACCTCAATAAGAAGATAGTCAATAAAGTTTCTTTTTTAAAAAAGAAGAAGTAATAAATGAAAGGGAGAATAAGCACTGAAATGGGGTGAAAGAGAAGCAGAGAAGGCAACTGAGAGCACGAGGAGAGAAAGAATAGAAAAAGAGTACTAGGATGGAAAGAAAAATGAGAGAGAAAGAGCACTGGAGCATGAGTAGAACAGAAAGAGAAGAGAGGGAGAAGGCATCTCACCCAGGGTTCCTCAACTCTTGTATAATGCTCAAGGAACAGTAAAGGATGGGGCCTCCAATGTCAAATGGGCTGGTGTATCTGCTCCACAATTTAGCCTGAACTTTAAGGAGGTATCCAAGGAGCTGAGTGCCATCCCCTATATAGGCATGACACTCTGGGTAGCTCTGCTTATGTTGAGACAAAATCTGAGTGGAATCACAGCACTGCTGGCATCATCAGCCTGCACTTCTAATTAATCGAGTGCCAAATGCACCCTCTGAAATGTTTTTTTAAAAAAATCATTATTATTTTTTTTGCACTGAGAAAATTTCTAAATAGGATGGGAATTTTGAGAAACTGTTTCTGCACTGCTCTAAAATTGCAATGTCTGCTAGATAAGAACAGAAGTGCCCTAATGTGAACCTCTGAGCCCATCCGGTTAGGTTTGATAGGGATTTACATACAAACAGGGAAAAAATTTTGTTCCCCATGAAGACAATGACAATTCCTTTATCTTCTTTTTTCATCAGACTACCATGCCCACGTTTTGTCAGCACTGGTCTCTTAATTTTTCCTCAGAATAAACATTTTAAACTTTGCATTTAAATACAGTTTAGACTCAGAGGAGAACAGTGCAATATCAAGGTTAATGATAGCATTCATTATCTTCTTGGTTTATTTTTCCCCTTTTTTAAAAAAATGAATATGCATATCTATCTGACTTGGCTCAGCTCCACTTCTCCCTAGTGCCTTCCGACTGGCTTAGTGGTCCTCAGAGTATGTTTTATTCAGAAGAACAAAAAACATGCTGGAACCTGAGACTTTAGTGAATAATAAATTGACTTTGCCTTGGCCTTTTAGCTCATTATGAATCTTTTAAAAGGTTAGTGTTCTTTTCTTGTCTCCTGCTGCAGAGTTTCACTGTTTTTAAAAGCTGGGATTTAATGCAGAACCTAAGTACGAGCATCTCTTATAACAGGGTAGAGAGTGGTGGCTTTAAAGAGTTATTTGTTAAGCCAATATTAAAGTAAGGTAGATTACAATAATTTCATACTAACTATTGGCTATTTTGTCTTTGGATTACTATTTGATCTAAGTTTTCATTTGGGTTTTCTTTCTTTCATTCTTCCTTTCTTTCTCCTTTTAAATTTAGCATCTTGCATTGCTACAGACATGCTGCATCTTTGGCCATTTCCACACTAGACTGTTTTAGTGCTATTATTCCACTTTCAACATCCTATGGAATCCTGGGGTTTTCAGTTTAGGAAGAGACCTCGAAGGCCTCTCCCTAAACTGCAAACCCCAAGATTCCATAGGATGTTGAAAGTGGAATAATAGCACTATAACAGTCTAGTGCAGAAATGGCCTTTACCTCAAGGGATAGTTAATATCTATGTCTCATATAAGGATTTACCACATTTCACAAATTACCTGAAAATAGTAGCCTGGCTTTGAAGATTTAACTCTCAAAAGTGTGGGTTTGAATCCCTAAGTATTCAACCAAGTTAAAGCTGCAATGCTTAGGAGAGAGGGAGGATGAGGCACAATCTGTGGGGCCCAGAAATCTGGAGGGCTCAGGCTTCTAGGAGTTTGGACTGTGAGGAAAAATACATTTCAAAATAAATGTTAAATGTCATGAAGTCTTCCCAATAAAGTATCGTACACTAATGCCCACTCCCAACTCTCAGAAGCCCTATAGATCTGAATAAAAGCAGTCATCTTTATTATTATTTTCCCTTAAGCGTCAGAATGATGATAGCTAACTGTCCTACCTTGTTCTACCTTCAACATATAGGTCTCTAGCTAGATGAGGAACCAGATGTTCATGTGTGTGCTTGTACAATTCAGATGCTGGAAATAGGAATAACACAAAAAACACGAATAATGCCAACCAGCTATTGTGGAGATGTTGTAGGGCAGGTGTGGGCACATTCCTGGGACCTATTTTGGCTCCTCTGGAGCTCCAGAAGGCCATGGTACAGCTCTCATTTTGTGTAACTTTAAATGACAAAGCATCAAATCCAGTCATTGGTGGAGGCACTTATGGCAGGGGTGGATCTTGGCTATTTCAGGGTGGGAAGACCCCTGAAGCAGCATTGTATAATGCCAGGAAAAATATTTAATGATGTTGCTTTTTGCCCAAAAATTACTTTGAAGGGCTGAAAAAAAAACCTAAGGAAAAAACTAAGGAAGAATGACAGGTTCTTGGGAGGATATATGGGGCCTCAAAGGGATGCAACCCCCCCCCCCAAAAAAAAGCCACATGCATCCAATGGGCTTCACAATTCTTATCCCTTTTGATGGGCCTGAATTAATTTTTCTATCCCTCTCCAAGTAGTTAATTAGCAATAACATAGATTATCCCATTGGAGGTATGCGTATAGACAGCACCTGGAATTCACTGAGGGATTTGTGTCTTAAGTGGACTTATGTCTGCAGAAAATAGGAAAGAATAGTATTACAACATCTGTATTCAGCAAGGGGCTGCTGTTATGTTGTGACAGAGGTGACCCAGCAAGGTGACAGGTGCACAACAGAACTCAATGCACAATGGGATCTATGTATAACTGGACCCAATCCACAACAGGACTGATGTGCATTGATACCTTGCCAGTGTCCCATTCTGCATCTTTGCACTCCAGTAATAGAGTCCTTAGCACTTCTACTATGTAGCTAAATATCCATAAAGAAGTTCAGTGTAGGCAGTAATAGAGAATACCCTGCCATAGATTGGAACACAGCATTATTATTTTTTTCTGTTTAAAACTCTAAAACCCTTAATAAATTGTTGGCCAACCCTGTATGACCTATGTGCCTGTTTGAGGCTGAAGGTACCTTTTTACTTCTCTTCAACACAGTTTTGCTGTCTGTTTCTTTTCTGGCTCCCTCAGTAACTTGGCAAAATCAGTCAGATCAAAACACAGAAGGTACTGCTAGCTGCATGGGTATTGTGAGGGCATGCATTAGAATGGGACTGTGACATATTTTTGGCATGATTTCTTTCCTGCTAGGCCCCAGTGTTTGCCCTCCAATGACTTCTTAAGTATCCATGAAGAGACAAGTGAACATGAGCAGAATGTCAAGCATGTTTTGAATTGTCCCTGTACTCATAAACCTTCGTGTAATAACTGATAAATAATACAGCATGTGGCATTCTCAACTTAAGTTAATTCAGTCCTCTCAAGGAGCTAATTACCCTTAGCCCACCATGTATGAGACATTCTTGGGAGCCTGCATCCTGCAATACAGAAATAATAAGGTTCAAGTGAGCCTACCGTAATGTATCAGCAAACCTATGTGTCCAATTATAAGAAATAATAGGACCACTCTATCTTGCTTTAGTCTGACCCTACCTGGAATACTCAGTCTACTCCACAGCATCAGTTTTAAGAAAGTTAGAAATAAACTAATACCCGTCCACAGAAGTATGACAAAGAGGTTGAGAGGTCTTCTATGGCCTACAAGGAAAGTCTGAAAGATCTGGGTTTGGTTTAGCCAAGAGAAAAGACAATTAAGAGGCAATATGTTAGACACCTTCAAATATCTGAAGAACAGTCATGTAGAGGCTGAGGTAAAATTATTTCAGTCACTTAGGGACGTCGGGGGGGGGGGAGATTCGCCCTGGGTGGTAATGTTTTGGGGGCATCGTGGCCTGTAGCCAAGCCCCCACACACCCTGGCCATGCCCCCATGCACTGCAGCCATGCCCCCACACACAGTGGCCATGCCATAGTCCCACCCCCACACTCCAAGCTCTGCCACTGAATGATTTTCTATTAATCCAAGGACACAAGTAAATGGCTTGAAATGATAATTTTAAAAAAACCATTTTTATCAAACATTATACTGTAAATTGATGGAACAAGTTGTTTGATGGTAGAACAGATAGTTCTGGAAGGTGTGGGGTCTGCTCCATTGGAGTCTTCCAAGTAGAGACTAAATGGCTACCTATTAGCAGTAGTATAGCAGATTCCCTGCATCAGCGTGGGGTCAATCTAGGTACCCTTTGACATCTCTTCCAACTCATAAGGTTCTGTCTTTTCATTGACTATTATGGTTACCACTTCACGGTTGAAAGGCAGATGAGGAAATAGGGATTCTGCCTGTGGTAGGTCAATTCCTTCCCCCTGCAGACACAGGTTCACAGCCTGGGAGTGCTCCTAGATTCAGCTCTTAGCCTGGAAGTCCAGGTCTCAGCGGCAGCCAGGAATGCATTTGCACAGTTAAGGCTTGTGGCACAAGCTGTGCCTGTTCCTAGGGATGTTGGATCTGGCCATAGTGACACGTGCCATGGTTACATTCCTGTTGGATTACTGTAATGTGTTCTATGTGGGGCTACCTTTGGAGACTTCAACTAATCCAAAGAGCCACAGCAGATTGTTGACTGGGGCTTGCTACAGGGATTATACAATTATAATCCTTTGTTACAACATATCTATTGGTTACTGGCCCATTTCTGGGCACAATTCTGGGCACTTCTCTCTGTTCCACCACACTCATGGATACATCTGATGGGAACACAGGAGAGGACCTTCTCAGTGTCCGCTCCGGGTTCTGGAACTCTCTTCCCAGAGAAATCAGACTGGCACCCCCTCTACTTTCTTTCCACAGTCATGTAAAGATGTTTTTATTCTGATAGGTGTTTGATATGTGATTATATGTGGCCTGTGTGATAGAATCTGCTAGATATTGTGAATTATGTTGCTGATACGTATGGGTGTGTGAGTTTTTAATTATGCATTTTAACTTTGTTTTAATTTTTTGACTGTTTTAACTTTTAGATTCTGTACTTTTAAAGTATGTCTTTTTAATTGTTGGAAGCCATTGAGTCTCAACCTGGAGTAAAGGTGGGATAACAATAAAAATAATAATAATAATGCATTGCTTATCAGTGATTTCATATAGTGACTTTCTAACAAAGCAGGCTGTGGACAGTCATCTTCAAATATGTGAAGAGTTGATCTGTTTAGAACACAAAACTCCCACTTAAAACATTTTAGACAAACAACCTGGAGACCTGAAACACTTGCTCTATAATAGTACTATAATATGATAATATGATGTCCCAGAATTAAAGAGAAACACCCTTGTCATTTCAGTGAAAAGCAGCCAGAATGAATATGTATTACATTAAATTTCCAGAATAACACTGAAAACGTGTCTCTCTGTGCTTCCACATAGAATAATAAATGGAACCCAGAGTAGGTGCCATAGAAATATACACAAAAGCACAAAAAAGAAAAAAAGAAAGAAACAGTGGGAGTTATATTGGAGGTGAGAGAAACAGACTTGAGCTGAAGAAGAGTAAGAGGAGCTATTCTGAGAGGATCTGCAAGATGCATGGAATATCTGTGATCCCTTTCTCTTCATTTCCCAAGACAAACTCTTACCTGAGATTCCTTCCCGAGTGCAACTATGGCCCTAGAGATGCCGGAATGAGACAGCTGCTCAGCTGAAAAGATGCATTTCAATATGCACACTGGACTGTTTGTTTTGCCAGTTCATAGGCTGGTAAACATTTGTGTGACCTTGCCAAATGCATTCTCCGAAATGTTTTTTAAAAAATCATTTTGTCTCTGAAAAAAAAAATGCTAAATAGGGTGGGAATTTTGGGGAGACTATTTTTGCACTGCTCTGAAAAAAGCACAATAAAGAAACACTTCCCCTGTCATGGACTGGCACCAACATACAAATGTCTGCCCTATAATAATCAAATCCAAGGTGAATGCAGACATTGGTATTAATGCTTAATAAATAATAATAAAAAATAGCACATTAATACACCATCCTTAAGCAGTTGCGTAGGGACGTGGGGGTAGGGGGGCAATTCACCCTGGGCAGCAATGTTTCTGAGGCATCCCAGCCTGTAGCCACACCCCACATACTCTGGCCACACCCCTGTGCTCCCTGGCCATGCCCCCACATACTGCAGCCACGCCCCTGCACACAGTGGCCACTCCCCTCACACTGTAGCTTCACCCCCCTTCCACCCCTCTCCACACACTCCAAGCTCTGCCACTGTCCTTAAGAAATATACTTAAATACCAGTGTTTAATATAATATTCATGGAGAAGACTTGGTGTGCTTTTCTATAAAATAAAACCCCAATGAAAGTTGATTTAGATTATGAAGAGACTGCAAATCTTTCTGGAAAAAGTTATTTCCACAGACTTCTAAATTTGCTTAAATTTCCTATTCTGAGGTCCACAGCTAGGAAGTGACATGTAATCTGTTTTGATTTGCAGTTAACTAAAGCATAATAACACTATTTTTTGAAAAAAGAATGATGTAATGACTAATAACTCCACTATTGATGCTAACACAATTTGTTTCTCAGTACAAAAAACATGTTTATTCATAAAATGTTACTTCTGGAGGAGTAATTTGGAGACATTTGGTACTATTCTTGCTCTCGCTCTCTCTTTTTGGTGATTCTCATTTGTTCTAAAAATAATAAAAAATAAAATTAGCAAGTATTGTAAAAAAATATGTTCAGCTACTAGTCACAACAATCACAGAAAACTAACTAAAACTAACATCTTTGTTAAAAAGGTGGAGGGGGGAGAATCTGTCAACACCAATCCACAGTGACAAAGGCTGGAATGACACATTCCATGCGTAATATATGTTTAGCAGGGCTGCTACTCTGAAATGTGCTGGGTTATTTCCATGAGGAAAGCACTGGGTGGGAAAAGGATGTTTTCCTTAGCCAGTTTTATTGCATAATAGTTGACCTAAATACCCTAAAGGCACCAGCCCTGTCTGATCTTGGAAGCTAAGCAGGGTCAGGTCTGGTTAGTACTTGGATGGAAAGCCAGCAAGAGATGCCAGGTGCTGTAGGTATATTTCAGAAGGAACTGGCAAAGCCACCTCTGAGTATTTCTTGCCTAAGAAAACACTTTGACATTCATGGGGTCACCGTAAGTCAACTTGAAGGCATATATATGCACACACTGGGATATAGATCATCTACTGTTTTGCACTCTCCTGTGAGGACAAATATTTATCATTGTTTCTTCCCACTGTGAGAGAAAATGAATATTTCTCTACAGTATTCTCATAGTCAAACATTCCATAGTATACCTGGGGAATTATTCAGAGAAATACACACAAGTTTTTGTGTTCAGAAAATGGATTTTTTGCACAGTGGTGGTTGTTGCTTTGTTGGGGGTGTGCACGAAAGAAAAAGTTATGTGTATTTCTCTGCAGAATAATTTTCCAAAACACTTCAGGAGATTTAGACCCCAGGAGAAACCCGCTTAAAAGTCTCAATGCTCTGTTTCCCTGACTGTTGGAAACCAGTTTTTGATTGGAAAACAAATAACTGAGAATATTCTTTCCATCCCTATAACTAACTCGGGGAGCACACAGGTACAGAACAAATTGCTGTGGAGAGGGCCTTCTTGCATGCTCAGCTATAAGTTCAAAGACTTCTAGCTGAGCAGGAGCCACATACTTTCTGGGTGCTCTTAGAGCTAGTGGGGATAGTGGTTTGATTTTGGACTTGGACACTGTGAGACATCTTGACTATGGAAAGTTATGAGGTGACCTTGGGCAAGTCACACTCTCCCAGTCTCAGAGGAAGGCAAGGGGCAGCCCCTTCTGAACAAATTTTGCCCAGAAAACCTCATAATAGAATGTCTTAGGGCTGCCATAAGTAAGTATTGACTTGCCTGCACACAGCAACAAATCAGTGCTTTTGTGTGCGTAGAAGCTTTCCTGTGTACTGAAGGTCATCTCTCTACAGATATCTATGTTGTGCAGATGGAAAACTGGTAGAAGGAAAGGCTATGTGACCCATGCAAGGCTACTTGGCTACATGCTGAAGTAACTGGGCACAATCATTCATAAAACAGCCAAGGCATTTATTAAATTCTAGGTTATGTTGTTCCATCTGCTGCTAATACTGTGCATTGGAGGAGAATGTGGTGGCTCAGGAGACAACTTAGCTCTCCTTAGAAAGGCTGCTGAAATGTGCTTTGGTGAATAATGTCTTTTGCAGCTGTTCCCAAATATCCCATATTTTCCACAACAGGAGGCAGCACATTACAAAAAGAGAACTGTATTTGCTCCTTCTTTTCCAGCAAGCTGAGGAAGTGAATCTGGAGGAAAAGGGGAAGAGGAGGAGGGAGAAAGGAAAAGGTTCAGAAATAGTTTTTCTTGTAATTATAGTTTTCATGACCAAATGATGTGCTGTTCTTGCAGATGGTTGTTTTTAGGTGTGGGGTTTAATTTTTCCCCCGGCACCATTTCTGTAAAAAAAAAAAATAGTGCTATAGCATCTGCAATTCTGAAACCAGAGCTTTTGTGTCACAATTCCCAGAGTCCCCCAACAAGCATGGCTGTCACATAAAACAATGGTTGGCATTCTATCAGTAAGTTACAAAGGTATAAGTCAAACTTAAGCCACTCTAACCCACTATGCAGATTGTTGCAGGGGTTGCCATTCTCTACCAATCACACAATGACTCCAATCCAAATTCCCTGCCCCCCCCCAAAAAAAACCCATGAAATTTGTTGCATCCTCCCTTCCCCAACACAGCCATTTTCTGGCCACGGGAAATGGTAGAGAAGCATACAGCTATTTTCTAATAGCTGGATGCACAGTGATGCGCTTCTGGGATCTCCTGAGGCTCCTCCAGAGCTCCTTGAAAATGATATCATTACTATGTGTCCAGGCATAGGAAAATAACTGGATGCTTCTCTGCCACTGACTCCACTTGCTACAAGCCGGATAAGATCTCCAAGAAAAAGAGGTGTGTAGAAAGTTGAGGAGGAGAAGGAGAGCACACAGTGAGTTCCTGTAGCCTAGAGTAGTTCGTGCTTCATAATGATTGTGTACATGGTTGGGTGTAAGGAAAAGAAAATGTCATTGATGTGATCAAAAGCAATTAAGTGTAAGGCTGGTACACCACTTGGCAAAAGGCAGGATACTGAAACGTAGTTCAGTCTTGGTGACAAAATCCTATTGCCTCACTTCCAACTCTCCCCTGTTTTGTGAAACTTTGGGGCCAAACACAAATGACTGAAGTGCTCTGTAACCCTGGAGATGGGTACTTAGTGCCTGATTTACCATGTGGGAGCACATTCAAAGGACCTGCTACAAACAGAGCTATGGGAAGCAGGATGCTATACGAAAGCAGGAATTGGTGTCTGACTACAGCAAGACTTTTAAATATGTTGATTCTATTAGAGGTGGAGCAATTGGGCAAGTAGCAACATGTCTTCAACCAAATCTGGCTGTACACGTTTTCACACTTGTTGGGGTACACGTTTCATGGTCTGTCAGGGATGCTGAGGCTATCCTCTCTGCTGAGCGACTGCATGCACATTTCTTAATTGCTGCTGGATAACAGCCATTGACTACTCTCTAATGTAATCAGTTGTTATTGTTGTTGCTGCTGCTGACACTGCTGCTGAGGTTGTCTTTATGTAAGTGGTAATCTATCTACATAAAGCAAGACAGCTGAAATACTCTGATTCTGAGGACATTTCTCCCTGAAAATACAAAGAGATGCCCTCAGGATTTGTAAAATGATTGGAAGCAGTGACATGGATAAATAAAAGGTCATAGCCTTATTGATTCCAACAGAGGCATACTGCATTGCTATCTAGCATAGGAACAACTGTTGTCCCTCTGATCATTTAATGGTGGCATTCATCAACAAGTTGGGATAAATGGAAAGATGCCTCTAATAACATACCATCAGACACTGAAAGGTGGATTACTCTTAGGCCATTTCCACACGAGGCGAGGGAATCATTCCGTGCCGGTACTTACCAGATCTTCTGGGCACGGACCAACACAGACTGTCCCTTAAGCCCTTCCACAGGTCTCCTCGTCTTGTCCAGGGTGAATCAGAGCAGTGCGAGGTCTTAGATCCGCACTGCTCCAGCTTCCAAAATGGTGGCTTCTGGTTGTTCATGGGTCCTGACCAACCGCGAAGCTCGCCACACCTAAAGCCTGCCCTCTGCAGATTGCAGGCTCGCATTGGTGCGAGTCTGCAAATCTGCACAAGGGATATGCAATGGCACACTCTGAAAAATTAAAGAATAGTTTTCTACCATTCTTTAAAAAGTGCACTGGAGGACCAGTTGGGGGTGTTTCAGAGTGGACTGAGGTGTGAATCTGAGGTAAGTAGTCTGGACCTAGTCTGCTCCAAGGTGCAGACGACCTCCGTGAGAGGACACACTGCACCGTTTTAATTCTCTTGTGTGGAAATGGCCTTAGGAATAGAATAGTTAGTCTTCGGTTCAGATGGGAAAAGTCATGGAAGTGGTAGGCAAAGTGAATGTTCTGATCCTGAAGTACAACTGTTATAGTTGTCTCAGAAGCAGAGATGGACAAATCTGTCTGTTTCATTTTAGATAACATTGATATTTTTCAAGAACAAAACTCATTCTACCCAGTTGCAAAGGTTTCAAGTCGGCACAAACATGCACATTTTCATTTGCTTGAAAATTCATTTGCATTTTCTCCAGGTAATCACATTTTTGTGAACAATTTCATCTGATATATGCCCTATTGTACACTGTTTTCATCAATGTACTTATTTTTGTTTGTAGTTTTCATTAACATGTTTTTGCATGCATATTTGGAAAGGAAAGCTATATTACAAAATTCAGAACAGTACTAAAACCAATGGTTGTGTCCAGGAGTTCAAGCATCAGTTCAAAGAGTAGAAATTAGTTCAGCTTAAGCTAAAGTGTAAACCAAATTAACCTCCCATCTCTTCTCGGAAGTAATTCCCAATGAATTATATTGAGTGGCATTAACTCTCAATGACATAAGAATGTTGTAGTCTTCAACCCCCATAGTTCTTCCCTAAATGCATCATTTAACAATTTAAATCCCTCAAGCAGCAACTGGCTTATTGTATAGGTTATGCTTATATGTGGTCAGAGTGATGATTCTGGAAACCACACATCCCATACATGACAAAACTATTATACGACAAGTAGTACATGCATTTATAATTTTATTTGTAAATAACTCATTTCCATACTCAATATTATCTCCATATCTAATAATCTCATTGTGTTGCATGGGAAAGTATTTTGGCAGTGAACCAGACAATGATGTCCACACTGCTGAATTGAACAGTAATCCATCTTCTTCAAAGGACTCAAGAAAGCTTCCATCATCCATGGATCATTCCCTTTCTATGTTGCTCAGAATGCTGCAATGAATTTATGTACTGTCAAACCAATCATTGCCATGAAAACCTGAGATGGAGGTGTTACTGGGGGAGTGAATAGGTGGGGCACAGTGTTTATGCTAAAATTAGGAATGGAATACATAGTTGTAGTTATTCACTACCAGGCTGAAAAACAGGTTTTCTAGTAGGATAATTTTGCAAAATTGTATCCCAGTATTGAACTTCTTGCCCAAAATTCTTATCTTGCACAAAAGTCTTGCACAAAATTATTCTGCAGAGAAAAACATGGGAGGGGGGGTGCAAAAAAAATTGCTTTCTCTACAGAAAATGGGTTTTCTATGCAGTAAACAGGGGTGTTTTTTGTGTGCCCCCACATGCCCCCCCACAGAATAATTCCTGAAGAACAGTTAAATATGGGGAATGCTACAGAGGAATATTGCTTTTCTTCCAAAGTGGGGAGAAAACTACTTCAATTATTGGTTCTAACATGTGAGGATTTACAGCCCTACTTGAACTCCTTGAAACAGTAAGTTCAGATGTCCTCAGTGTTATGCTCATAAATGTCACCTCACTCATGGAGACTGTTAGACACAAGGTTGTTGGGTACAGTGTTATTGCTGTTGTCAAAGATAATTGAATGATCTCAAAAAGGGAATGCAAATAGCCTTAACTAGAAATATTATGGCAAATTCAGAAATGAGTTGTTATCTTTGACTGCACACCTGGCAGAAGGAATGGAATTCTTATGAATTCTAGTAAGCGCAACTCTCCTCAACCAGTGCTCTATCATTCCAAGGTGGAAACAACCAGGCCCAAACTGATCAAACTGCTTTATCTAGCCAGATCTGCAAGACACACAAGGGCTGATTTCTTCATTGCCAACAAAATCATGGATTGCTGTTTAAAAAAAACAAAAAAACAATAGGAACAGGTTCATGACAAATGGGGGACTAATTAAAGTCTCCAGGACTGAAAGCCTGGACAAGAGTCCAAATATCACTAACCTTTTTTTACATTTAATATATGCTACTTTATTCCAGTATCATTCCACTAGGTCTATGGGCTAAAGTTCTCTCCCCCTCTCTCATCATTATTAGGCACAGCATGGTGTTACATTGAAACAGCTGGTTCCATGATGCTTGATGGTACATATGAGTCACAGCCAGATCTGCATCGCCATACCACTTTTCTGTTATTATTACATAAAAAGGCAGCATTTACTGCATGGCAGCTGTGCCCTTTCTGGAAATGGTAGTTACTGTTGGCACTGTAGCATCCATTGGCCTTCTGGCATTGGAACAACATCCTGAGGTTGTGTAACAATTCCAGTACAATGCTACTTGTTTTGTTGTTGCTACAGCACATCGATTTTTGCATTCCAGCGCTTGTTGTTTTGCTGGCACCATGGCTTCTAGAATCTGGCTGATTGCTTTCCAAATATTTATTAGAAGGTCACCACTGTGTGCCCAGAATGTAGAGTTGCTAATAGCTTTTTCAAACAGATAGGGTCCTAATGGAGATGGGATGGTGAAATGAAATTTGAAGAGAGAAAACATAGATTGGTAATTGAATGATCTCAAAAAGGGAATGCAAATAGCCTTAACTAGAAATATTATGGCAAATAAATAAATGAAAGTATTGGTAGAGCAATAAGTCTGCCAATGCCGCAGAGTGAGCTGTTAGCTTCCTCCTTCTGATTCAGATTTATTCTAATTGCAAACATAAGTCAGTTGATTGTATTCAGGTTTTATTTATGATCAGTTCTGATTATACAAATTATGACAAATGAGAATTAGGTGGTAGTGAGCTCAGAAATACACTCTGTGTTGCTAGGGAACAAGCCAGCATCATTTCAAACAGGCCAGTCAATGAAAGGTAAGCATGATTGCTGCAGTATGGCTGTACATCATTATGTGATCTGCTTCCTTTTCTTTTGACCTTGATGCTAAAAGCCTAAAAAAAAAAAAAATCAATTGGATACGAGAGATTTTTAAAAACATAACAATTCAGATCTAAAATCCTATGTTTGGACTCAGTGCTATGCACACATTACTCTGACAACTATTCAAGTCATAGCTGGTTTTGCATTTGGAAGTTATGTAGATCTTGAAGCTAGGTATTCCACACATTGTCAGTTTGTTCTGGTATCAGGGTATCCTACTAGCCAAACATCATTTAGGTGACCTACAGCAGGGAGGAATGGTGAACACAAAAGCTAATGAACCAGATTTCATACCTAATAACATAATAAAGCATTTCCTACAATTTGTGTGAGGTTTTTTAATCTCTTTATCTCAAAAGTTGCTAAAAGACTTCGGAGCTTTCAGAAACTCCATTGAGATATTTTCTGAAACTAAATATATTTAAATAAATATTTTTGATATAAACAGTAATTTTTGATCTACATTTTGTCATTGTCTAGGAAGGGTCAATCAATACCATAATGGCTGTTTTATCACTTAATACTATTGCTGAGAGCAGTCACATAATTGAAATGTCATAAGGTGTCCTCTTTGTTAAGGGCATTGCAAGTAATGGAAAAGGAGGGAATTCATAAAAGTAAATTCCATATTTGATTACCAGCAAAGGCCACAACTGACCCATAAATTGACCATCCTTCACTAGCAAAGTTTCTTTTTTGGATAACTCCCAGAATCCTCCAACTATTATAGTCTATTGTTGTCCAATGTTGTAATTAAGTAATTTTGCAAGCTCTGCCGCCACATCTGTGATTACTGCTTCCTCCCAAAACTCCTCTCAATTGATTTTCCCACTCACATATCTCCCAAAAGAGAGGTGAAAGAGAGCTAGTGGATCTGGAAATGGAAGAAGCCACACCAGCCCCCTACTAGATTTTTTTTCCAGCTAAGACCACAAAAGGCAGGGTATCCTGTGGAAGACTAACACTGTTCACATCAACTTCCAACACAAATGAAGGCCCTGCATTAGTAGAAACAAGTATTTTAAATATATGACTGGGAGTGCTGTGACATGGATTTCCCTATCCTTTCTTTCTGTGGTAGGAAGATACACTAAGGAGCTTACATATTCCTGCCGCTGCTAGTTCCTGCCACTGGAAATTTGGGAAGGTCTTTGGGGAAACCAAATGGATGGTGGCAGACAATACAGTACGATTCTGTGACCTAAGGTCTTGCCACTTTTTATGACTTAGTAGAATGGAAAGTGGAGAATTCCTTCCTGTCTCTGTATGTATTTTTATGACTTGGGAAGGTAGAGTGAATACCTTTTTGAATACCTTGGGAGAATGGAGAATGGCCATGGTTGCAGGCCTTAGAGAAGTGCATTTCAGGTAGTTTTGTCAGACTCTGCCCCTCGAAGTGCTGTTATACAGCATTTTGGTGAGAAAAGAAAGGATCACAACTGCTCCCTCTGCAATTACCATTGACTGAGAAATGAAGATAAAGGAACAGTATGTTGGGATGTTGGGGCTAGTAAGAAGACTTTCAGTTCTAGTACAGGTGAATGGAGAAATTTCCCTAAGCCCTTGAATTGATAGGGAAGGCAAGCATTGGTTTTTCTAAATTAAAAAAAAGAAGGGGGTCATTTCCACAATAATCCGAAAGAAGCAAGCTCTCCATCCATCTCTAATGAAATATGAACTGCTGCTTTTGAAGAGGAAGACTAAACTATGCAGGTTTCTACACATCATTACTGATCCTCAAGGAGTTCTTAGTCACTAAATAACCATCAAAATAAGTTCTTTGGTGTGGTTTCCTGTTTGAAAAACTTTTATCAGACTTACCAAAATTCCTCTTGCTTCCTTAAAGTCTATGCATATTTTATCGTCTGCATGATCTTCCAGGATCATTTAAAATTTTGCGAGATATTTTTTCTTAGTAATTCCTGGCCTTAACCACTTTACAAAATGAACAGAACAGATTTTCACCAGGCCCAGATACCTGACAAGACATTCTGTATTGGTTGGGGAAAGGAAAATAATGTCAAGAATACACTTTGATATCCTCTCCAGAAGTCCTGCTCTATCTATCCCTCATTAAATGAAGTGAAGAAGATGGCTATCAGGGACAGGGACTTTTGGTGATGACCACTCATCTTGTGGAGTGGCCTCTTCAGACAGTCTTGTATGCAATCTTCTGCGTGGTAGTTTTGGCAACAAAATAAGGCGTCTTTATTATCCCATTCCTTATCTAATTTATAAAAGTCAAAGTTTGTCTGTTTGTCTGTGTCAGGCAGAAAAGACCTCATATGATTGGCTACCTAAGAAGATTCTATGGAATCCTGGGGTTTGCAGCTTAGGGAGGGGCCTTTAGAATTCTCAGCCAGAGAATTCTTGGGCCTCAGGCTGGTTGCTATGGAGATGAGGCCTAGCAGCAAGAAGAAGGAAGGCACCCAATCTCTGCATGTTAATAACGCTGAATACAGATTGTGTTGGGGAATATGGGGAAAAGTTACAGGTAATGGACAAGTCAGTTTGGGGAATTAGAGACACAGGATCTCAAATCTTTCTAAGAAGTATTACCTATGAGAAAATAAAATCCCAGGCAACGCTGGGTATATGCTAGTGTATCATAAAGGATTTCAGCCACCCGCAGTACATTTTTAGATTGCAAATTGTTTTGTGGTATTACTGTTTTATCATACCATTTAAATTGTATTTTATTATCCTGCTTTTTAATTGCATTTTATTATATCCTGTTTGTGAGTCACCAAAAGGCCTAAATCCTATTGTTAATCTTGACTAGAATAAATCCATTAAATCAGTAAGATCTACCTATGTGTTGTCTCACCATTCAACCATTGAGATAATGGGTTGACTCTACTTGAGACTAACCAATGGGATGCCAGCTAGAAAATGTGATCAGACGGCCTTATCTAAATATAGTAAATAAATAATATCATGGCAAAGGTCAGCTCAAACTTTTTGGCAGCCAGTTGAGAAATGTTGCTAGAGTTACCTTTTCTCTCCAAAGTCCTTAGATGATTTGGCCAGATATAAACTTCCACATTCATCTAGACATTTAATTTTGAGGTAGGTGGAGCAACCTGTTCAGTGTTACTGTGTGTTCATTTTATTATTTGTTAAAACAGTTTCTAACATTTTACTGTATAGATTTTGATATCACTTTCTATTGGTGCTGAAATGAAATGCAAGTCTTTGACCAAATCATCCTTACCAAGGACCCAAGGAAGCAGCTTTTAATCAACCAACTAGTGTGCTGAAATGTCTTCAGGTCGGAGGTATCTCAGAACACTTTTAATCTGTTATCTTCCTTGGAACAGAAGGAGAAATGCCCCCTGAAATGAGCCTTGTAATAATTTCAACCCTGTAATTATGCCTGTCACCACTTCCGAAAGAAAGAATATAAATAGCATGCACAATAGCACTTTCCCGTTGTATTCATTTCCTTTTTTTTCTTTTTTTAAAGAAAGTGAGATACCTCCACCTCAGATGCTGATGCCAGCCCAAATTGCACAAAGATTCCAGAGCCGCTTCTGCTAGACATTTCCTGGCATTATTAAAGCTGTGTGTTACTCACTGAAGCGATAGATTTCATGTAATCTTGTTTGCTTCAGAAGAACTGTCTGCAAGGTTTATGTCACATGAGAAGATCAGAAAGCACGTTTAACAGTGTACGTCTCAATGCATTGTGGCTTTCATGTGCTTGGGGGTATATTGATAAAACCATTTTCATCTGGGAGTAGAAGGGGGGATTATGGCTAGGACTTGATCCTGTAGTGCAACAATTGTCATAATAGGGAAATTGAAGCCATTTACAGGTATTCAATACTCACTTTGTATTACTGGATCTCTTAGTTATTTTTATAATTAGTTAATTGAATTAACTAATTAAATTTTAATTAATTAATCCAATTAACTAATATATTTTAATTAGTTAATTTTGGATTTCACATAAACTTACAAATGGCAATGTGCCCTCTCCTGCCCACCCCCCAGATTAATCAAATTAAGCCAGTTCTCTACTGTTTAC
This sequence comes from Ctenosaura bakeri, assembly GCA_948474755.1. Lineage (NCBI taxonomy): Eukaryota > Metazoa > Chordata > Lepidosauria > Squamata > Iguanidae > Ctenosaura > Ctenosaura bakeri. The sequence goes on from CAOLHI010000112.1 coordinate 659,690, forward strand.
ATCAGTTTGAAACAATACTCATGGGTCTCCTTTCTAATCAAAAGGTACTTTCCAAAACTGTCAGTGCTCCATGTGTTGAAGGGATGTAGAGAAGAGATAAAGTCTCAGGGGACTGAAAAAGATGATTTTATTCTTAGAAAATTAGCCCAACAAGTTTTAGCCTAGAAATATTTATGGCTTTCTTCAGGGCCTATTAAAACATAAAAGAAAGAAAAAGGACAAAATATAAACAACCAAAATTATAACAGGAGAAAAGTTAGAATCTGCAATATTAATTTTGTATAGATATATCAATTTATACTTATATCAATGTTGTATTCCTCAAGTTGCATATAAAATGTCTCAATTTGGGGAAAAATTATCCATTAACCCAAATAAATATATACAAATACAAAATGTTACTTACAGGGCAACTTTGAAACTGCCTGCATGGATTCCAAAAAAACATTCCAAAGCTTACGCCTGGCAACTGGTATTTTGAGAAGTAGAAGGCAGATCATTATACTGTTCCCTTTTTTCCCCCAATGTGAATCAAGTACATCCTTATCCTAATAGCAACACAGCATAGTGGAACATTAGGGAATATGTGAAAACTCAAGTTTTAAAGTAGATACATATATTCTAAGTCCACATTTAGACCATGGGGGACTAATGTGTCAAGTCTCAATGTCCAATCCATTTCTTTTTTTAGGAGGTCATCTCATTCTAAGAAAAATGTTTCTTAAGCACCCAAAAAACACCAAACCTCAAAGGGGTGATCATGTTCCAGAAAATGGTCAACCAAAGGGGCACCTGATCTTCTGTACCTGATATTGCTAAGATGTTTCCCTATATGAAGTTTTAGAGCTATATATGTTTTCCCTATACAAAATTTGCTGCAGAGACACCTGATTCCATAAATCACACATGAAGTGCTACAAGCTGAAACTTGTTTTAGGGTGTATAATTTTTCATCATCACTCAAGAACTCTTGTTATCTTGAATGTGTACTTTCAATATGTACAAAGTGATGGCCTCTTGGGGCTCTTGCTGATGGTACAATGTTGAGATGGCATGTTGATGTTTTCTGAAATCACTTACTATATGTCATGAATGCTATGAGTTCTTTTAAAAGAAATGAGAGGCTTTTCCTGACTCCCATGTATGTCCTGCAAGATGGGCCAATCTTTTTCTGATATACTTATTCAGAGACAGCTGGAAAAAATGCAACTTTGGAGTCTTCAGTTTAAACCATGACAGTTTTGCAACAGGTAAAATTTCCTCCAGAAGCTTGGCCTAACAGATGGAAACAAAATTTGATTCTGTGAACTCTGCTGAAAGGGATAGATGGGGAAAACAAATCAGAAGATCAAGGAGTACCGACTGCACATAACAGAGTTTATTTTACAGTGCAACTCTAGCCATGCTTTCTTGTCTCACTTTGTTCTGTACTGTTGTACTCCATGTGTGTTCATAGGATTTCAGCCTTAACAGCTAATACCTTTTCTTAAAAAAAAAAAAAGACAGAATAATCAATACAAATCACAATGAATTCTAACTTCTGGGTGGCTCTTGGGCCAGGTGAAGGGAGGGAATATACTCCCACCATTTGGGGCTAAGCCCTCCAAGTCCACAAGCCACCATTAACATGCACAATTTAGGAGCACAAAGAATATTAACACAAATTCTTGTTCTTGATGTGAGAAGTGTTTATGACACACTGAAACAACCTACTAAGGAATGACCATCCTTCATGATGGTACATCCAGTGCAAAAATGAAACAAGGAGTACATTTTCCCATCATGACAGTTTCCGAAAAATATCTCAGTGCAAACTTTGGTCTCTTCCTGTTGTGAAGCAAGGGGAACCCACAGCAAATAGACTGATTGATGAAAAAAAAAAAAAACCCTGCAAACAACACTTCTAATTTTTACAGGACCATACAACAAAGCATTGTAGTTGTGCATACCTAGCCTAAATTTCTGCAGCTATAGAATTTGCACAAAAATCTTCTCACCGGGGTACAGGCTTCTACTTTAAAGGACATGGAATGTCTTACCATCTTACAGCAGAGGAGAAACAGTGTCTTACACATGAGAAGAAGACAATTGAGGATTTACATCTCTAACATAGTAGAAAGCACATAACCAGTACACATTGCACCATAGCCTGGCATGTATATTCTATACACAAGAAGTCACAGAACTGTGAATCAGCCTTGGGTGACCCACCATCACCTCAGCAGAACACATCATATGAACCACTGGACACAATGACAACACAATCTGCTTTCCATACCTGAAACAATGCTGTCCAGCCCTCAGCAATAAGAAACCTATAATGCATATATAAGTATGCAATGTGCCCTACAGCACTGAACTGTCCCACACCCTGGGATCTTGCAGTATGTAAGTCTATCCCTTAAGTCAAGGGTGGGTAACTGCATGTGGGCCAGGCAACATTTTTGCCAAAGGCCAGGTCCAGGCTGTACTTCCCTTGACCGCCAGGAAGGTGTATGTACCTTTAAGTCACCTGTTGATTTATAGTGACCTCATGCATTTCGTAGAATTTTCTTGGAGGTGGTTCACCATTCCCTCCTTCTGAAATAATAACCTATAGCACCATATTGCTATTCCACAAGGGATGAATATCTCATTTCTATGCATGAGGGAATTGAAAATTGATTCAATGTTCATAAAAATAATATGCAAGGGTTCATACAATATTTTTAAGCAATAGCTCTTTGGTCTTCAGTCCTATATCTATGAAGCCACACATAGCTCAGTGGAGTTTTGTTGTTGCTGAGTGCCTTCGGGTCATTGTCAGCTTCTGGAGGGTCCAAGGCAATCCTGTCATGAGATTCTTTTAGGAAGGATGTGTTCAGAGGGGGTTTGCCATTGCCTTTCTCTGGGGCTGAGAGAATGTGATTTCCCCAAGGTCAGCCAGTGGGCTCCCATGGCTTCAAATTCAAACCCTAATCTCCACAGTCCTAATCCAACACTCAAACCACTACACTACACTGGCTCTCCCATGGAATGTATGTATATAGGATTTGTTACCCTGATTTCTGGGGGCCCTGTGAGGGACACCTAAATGCGCTCCAAATTATGCAAGTTGGGAAAATTAGCAAAGAGCACAAGCTAGCAATACGAGAGGCAGGGCAATGGAGCGAGACCTTTTACCCAATATCTATGGGGTCAGGCCAAGTCAAGGAGCAAACAGAAGTGAAATTATAATTGTTGTTTTTATTAAAATACAATCAAACAGTGTATGCAGCACACTCACACAGATAACTAGAGAAATAAAGGTTGGAGTGGGATAGACGGATTTTTAAGAGGAGGTTGTTGTTCTGGGTAATACTACACCTGTCCTGAAGCCCGGGTAGTCTACAGCAGGAGTTCATAGAGAAGAAGTTTCTCAGTACGTGGGACTGAGGGAAAGGCTTGCCAAGCAAAGTGGCAGCAAGGCAGGATGGAAGTCGGGAGCGATCCAAGGAAGCTCTCAAAGTCAGAGGTTCTTATAGGGGAAAATGTGGCTGTAGGCTAGTCCGTACTTGGGGGAAACAATGAGTTTCGGGCTGGAAAGTCTCCAAAAGGTCAGAATTTTACATGATTGGGTTAAGTCCAAATTGTCAATAGAGTAGCCAGTATGCAAACGCAGAGTGCTCGACAGATGAGTATTCGTCTAATCAAGCTGCCTGCTTGGGGCAGGTAGTTCTTTGTAAGTAGCGTGCATACATAATAGGATACTTGCCTTGAGGTCTCCTGAAGCAGCAGGACCGCTATTTCTGGCCTGCCTGTATTTGTGTGGAATATTACAGTGATTAGCGGCCGTGTCTGTCTGTGAGCTTGTCCGGGGGCCTCGCAGCACATAGAGAGGAATAGGTAAAGAAGACCAAATTATTGATATCAAAGTGATATCTAATATCCCACAAGTCCGGGCTAGCAACTGCGGTAACAGATTGTTGTGTACATCTAGCAGAAAAGGCCTCATCTTGAAAGTGAACTATCAGAGAAGAAAATGAACTGAAATGATACACAATTTTTTATATGTTTGCTAAAAGATATATTTTAACCTTCCTTTCATCTTAGGATATAAGGGCATTATGCATGGAGTATGAAAAATAAATCTGACACAACATAATGCAATAAAGCTATAAAATAATGAATAATGAGGCAAATATGAAAAATAAAATGACTTCAAAAGATGGCACAAAATTAAAGACCTCAAGCAACCTGAAGAATTTCCTTTAGGCTTTGGAAAAGGAGCAGATGTGTTACAGGTATAGACTCTTATCGCCTTTGGTATAGATCATCAGCTAATCTTCTATCTCACTAGAGGATCCACTGTCTAGAATTTTGCAGACAGAGTTCCACAGTATGTCATACTGATTTATGTGAATGGACGCTTTTGTCTTTTAAAATGTATGAATCAGTTCAAAGGACCCTGAGTTGGGATAATATATGAGAATCGGGAGGACTGCTCAACGCATATGTTTGCCTTAAAATATTATTTTTAATAAAGATGGTAGAAGAATTAAACCTTTAAAAGGAGGAATAAAAAGATTTCTAACATAAAGTATTTTTAGTTTTCCATAGGGTACAAACTCATCTTTAAATGCCCATTCATATTCAACTGGAATATTAAAACTTCATGTTTTTTTTTTTAATGTTCTACATCAGGCTGCCTCCTAAAGCTTCAGCAGAGCACACATACCTTGATTTTAATGGAAGCACAGCTAGCACTGATCCAGAGCAGAACACTATACTCCGGGTGAAGAAAAAACAAAGCACATTATTTGTGTTATGTGGGGGAGTATGTGTTTTGAGAAAAAGAACAGATCAAGATCACTAATGACAAATTCTCAAGGGTTCAATGGAACTGAACTGTAAAATTATTCTAAGTCAGCTCCTTCTCTGAATGATAACATCTTTGTGAAACTCAATGTCTTCCAGGTTAGTATAGTTATCCATGCTGTGCACCTTCTTTGAAATTCAACATTGTTTTGAAATTCTCCACATGTATAGCATTTTCTAAATTCAGTGCACATAAGTGTGCATAAATATATAAAACAGCTCTGAGGGTGCTTTTAGATCATGGTTGGGCAACCATGGTAGGTCTAGAAGCAAGTCTGCCTCAGACTCTTAAAAGGGCCATACAAACTGTTAAAAAGGCTCACAAAACGACAGACAGTGAGGAGAGAGGAAGGGAGGGAGAAAGAGAAAGGGAGAGAGAGAGAGAGAGAGAGAGACGGTGAGAAGTCAATTACTGATTTCAAAAAACAAGATTCTGAAATGTTAAGAGTGTAGGGAATACCTTTGATCTGTTTAAAATGTGAGTTGTCATTCCTGAAGAGGCAATTCAACCTCTTTGAGGGGGCTGGAGGAAAAGATATCCAGGGAACCTAAAGGGGTTACATATTGAAAAATAGCTTGTGATCACAAGGCAGCATACTGCTGAGAAGGTTTTAGTGAGCAACCATACAGCTTTATATATGGAATTTTATGGAGGAATGAACTTACATTGTCCCATTGGTAAGCATTCTGTAACTCCCCCCTCCTTTTTTTTTTTTGGTCACCATTGCCTCCGTGCAACTTTGACTAGACACAGTAGCATAAATGTGATTCTAACTACCACCACCATGTGAGGAACCAGAGGCATCTCCAGAATACATACAAGCTATGAACTTGATCTTTCAGGGCACTGCAACCTCATTCAGATCAATTTAGATACCAGTCTCTGAGGTGTACTTTCCACTGGTGAAAGCATGGCTTTAAATTGATTTAGCCGTCTTCCAGACTGTCCCAGACTCAGGCTATATTCAAGAGTTGTGAGCTGCTTCCTTTATGTCAGGTAATAAAGATGAGTTTCATTAGTATATTTACTGCATTTTGCTTCAGATCTCTGGATAACCTCTTCCAGTTATTTCATATTGATGTCAAATAACATTGAGGCAGGACAGAGCTCTGTGTGAAATAATATGCCCACTGTACTGTATTCAAAATATTATTCTGGAGAAGAGTTCTACAGATATCCTAAACTGCTAAAAAGACAAATGAATGGCTCCTAGCCTGAATTCTCCCTAGAAGCCAAGATGACTAAACTGAGCCTGTTATACTTTGGCCATATCATGAGAAGACATGACTCACTAGAAAAGACAAGAATGCTTCATAAAGTAGAAGACAATAGGAAAAGAAGAGTTCTGAATTACATATGGATAGACTCCATCAAGGAAAACATGTCCCTGAACCCTGAGCAGGGTGGTGGATGATAGAGTGATTTAAAGGGTTCTCATCTATATGGTCACCATAAGTCAAAATTGATTTGACGCAGTTAACAACAACAAAAAATTGTATTAATAGTAATTCCCCAGTACTACATTCTATACATAATCTGACAGGAAAGACTGTCAAAATAGTGTAGTGCCCCCAAGGTCCAGTCCTCCCAGGCAGTCCAAAAGGACATCAGGGCTACTGGTACTGAAAATCAGTAAGAGATCCAGGAGTACTACCTTTGATACATTACCTATTGCATGTCTTTCACCAAGGAGAACAAAGCAGACTCATATCTTGACTGGCTAAAATGGGTCAAAATAATCAATGTTGTCCATATGAGGTCACCATTCCCTTGATCACCAATACCTATGAATATGAGCTTCAGTCTTCATTACAGGAGGTTGCATGAGCTGAAGTTGCCTTCCCTCACTTCACTCCAGAGATTATTTATGTCAGCCTGAGACAAACAGAATTCTTGCTATAGTTCAGGCCCAGGCATTCCAACCTGTATAAAGAAGGCCCCTAGTTTCTCTTGATCCCCCTTGCAACTGTTTCCTAATTCTATAGGCTTTCCACTATACTGCAGCAAACATCATTCTAGAGCTCACCTACCAAGAGTAGCTTTGGGAGGGTGCATAGGCAATTGCAGTGGGAGAAAAGAAAATCTTATTATACAAGCAGAAATTCTGCTTGTAGTTTTAGGATTCAATTCTTCTCTTCTACCTCAGTCTCTCAGCTATAGAATGGTTTGACTTACCGGTAGGTTACAGCAATAACCCCTGAGATAACACAAGACTGAGCAGAACACAGGCTAGTTCTGCATCCACTGATCTTATGGGAACAAGTAGAGGAGGTATTTTATATATATACCACCATCAAATGAGGGGAAAAAACAAGCATGTTTCATAGAACTTTTTTCCCCCAAAGAGAATCTCCATCTCACTGAGGAACTGAAGGAGATGGGGAACTGAATCCAAGATGATAGTCATATATTGCTTATATAAGTTTTATTGATAAAAATACCACATCCCAGTATTCACTATTTCCATATGGATGAATTCAGGATAACCACAAGATACCAACAATGAATTTGTGTTATGGTAACCAATGGTTTTAGTAGACTATAAACTGGTTACAATCTTATGTTGCAGCTCTTTTCTATTGTTTATAATGTTAATTTCCCCATTTCCTTCTAATGACCTTCACTTTGTTTAACTTAATTAAATCTACTAATACTAATTAGTAACAAAACCAACTTCTTTTCCTTTTTATTTTAGACAGTTAAGAAGCAGCATCACTAAGAACTGAGTTCATTAGCAGATGTCCCTTGGAATCAAAGATGTGCGGTCATCAAAAAGGACATCTTCATCCCTTATCATCATTCTTCTGCCTCTTGCTGAGTCCATTAAATTTGGCCTTGGTGGGAGTTCTTGTCATCCTTGGAGTTGAATGTTCTGTACAATGAGACTGAAATAATGGTGTTCGCTATATTCATATTTTAAAAGATGTGCATATTTCATCATGGAAAGAGAAAGAAGTGACTAATGATATGATCTGTGTTATAAATGGTAGGAGTACAGTGAAACAAATCCATTTCTTTCTGTGAGTCATATTTACCAGCAATTGTTCAGAAATCAAAATGATTATCTTTTTAAAAGTACATTCTCTTTTTGCACCTCCCGTGTATCAAATTTTAAGTCATTCTATATTTCATCTCTCATTTTTCTGCAGAATTCTTTTTCATATTTATCTGTGACTGGGTACTCTTTTTCATAATGTTTGTACATACAATAACAGAGGACAAGAAGATCAGTTTGTATCCCTGCATATTTTCCATGGGAAACAGTACCATAAGCATTTATCAATGACAGTGGACTTAAAATCCCCACAGCTAACCATTACCTTGAAGACTAGCTTAAGATATTTTGATGTCTGAGGTGACGGACAAGATGGTGTCCAGTCACAAGTAGCAGCTGACTGCACTGGCATGTGAATATAAGTTTACTAATAGTAATGAGGTAGTGTCCTTCACCACAGTACAGGGCAGCAGGTTAGTTTGGAGGACAAAAGACAAGCTATGAAGCACACTCTACTCTTAAACACTTGTGCCATCATGGCCTGTCCTCCAAGCCCTTCTGCCTGGGACAATTTTTTTCTCTCGCTAATGCAGGGATCAGCAACCACAGAGGGAAGAAGGAGCCAATTTCTCTTCCTCACATCCCCCATAGTAAGTCCAAATGCCTCCATTTGCCTCTAGAGTCCCTCTCAAAATGGTGAACGGAAGTGGAAGTATTATCCTTAAAGACTGTCTTGTGGCACTGTTACAGGTGTTACCCTGAAAATCTGGGGGTCCCAGAGGGACACCTCAATATGCTCCAAATGATGGGGAAAGTAAGCTCAACGGAGCACAAGCAACAGCAATGTGAGTGGCAGGGCAACCTAGCAAGATCTTTTACCCAATTTTTATGGGGTCAGGCTCAGTCAGAAATCACACAAAAAGGTCCAATGAATGACTTTATTGAACAGCACTGGCTCTCATCAACGCAAACACTCACACATTCATCCAATGGCTAAAAGAAATAAAGAGTGGAAATAAGATAGAGGGATTGTTGAGGGATTCGTAGCTTGGACGATACTGCACCTTTTCCTGAAGTCCCTGGTCCGGTAAGCAGTGATTGAACAGGAGCTCAGTGAAGGGATGCTGAGGAGATCACACGGGGAGGGGAGACTGATCAGTTGGTATGACCGGGAGGCATCCTTCCTAACTAGCCCAAAAACGGGGACTATTTGTAGGAAAAATTTACTTTGAAGGCAAATCTTCTCCTGGGGAGGACAAAAGGGGACAGCAAAGGAAAACAGCTCCACACCTGCCACTTTCTTTGATATCGGAAGATAACAAGATGTCATCCAAGTAACAGGATCTTCTGCTGTTTTGAGGCTGCAGTGTGAGTTTCTGGAGATAGATTTGATAAGATTTTATTGCTCCCAGTGCCCAACTTTACGGGAACACTCTTAATCTCTTCAAGTTAGCTCCTTAAAGGTGGATGACATTTTGTCCACCGTGGGTTATGACAACATGAGGTCTCCTGTGGCTACGTGACTGGGGAGTTTACTGGCCTGAACTGGTTCGTTTGATCGTATCACCATTATTGCCTATGTGTGCATCCAGGTGACCTCTTTGGTGGGTTAGATTAATTTTATATCAAAGTTGTAGACCTCGAGACAGGGTTTACCAAGGGGGGAAAACAGGCCTGTGAACCCCAAGTTTGATATGGTTTAAATGATGAAATATTATTTAATTGGCAAAATACATTAATTGGCATTGATATAAAATGGAGCCTGGTGGGATGGGAAGGTAAAGCTGGGCAGAGGAAAATTACTGACTGAACACATATGATTGCAAAGCAGCTCAGAAGATCCCCTCTGGGTGTTACCAAAGTCATTGTCAGATGGATTAACCAAGCAACTTCAGGGATAATAGGCTTAAGCTGAAACTGTAACATCTCTGATAGTATACAATGGCAAAGGGAAGTTTCCACAAAAACACTGATTGTTTTAGCCCTGCATCCTTGCACCTGGAGTTTCCCTGTATTGTCCACATACCTGTCCACAATTGCAGAGCTATTACGACAGCCATTAACTCTTAGTCACCTAATACTAAGACCATTAACTCTGTCTGGATTCCATTGTCCATGTAGCAACCTCCATTGTTTGCTCAGCCAGAGAGCCATTCACACCTCTGTCCTCAAGGTAGATCTGGGGTATGATAGCCCTCCATTTAGAGCAATCCAATGCAGTATCTCACTTGCTGAATTCCATGCTATCACTCCAATTGTCCGAGTACCATTCTTAGGTACTAGTCTAAGGGCCTTTCCACACTATAGTTATAGTGTTATTATTCCACTGGCATCTTGGGTGGACCCCTGACTCACCAACATTTGGGGGTAACAGCACCTTAAAATATTTCAGGATGAATTCTTATACACACATACCAAGGAGTAATACCTATTGAACCCAATGAGACCTTTAATCAGAGATTTCTTTTGGAGCCACTAGAGTCATTCCTTGATCACCATAACCCCACCCAGCATACAAATACATCATTTTCAAGTAAGCAACCCACTGTATTGGACAATAATACTTCCTTTTCTTCAATAGCTAATGTTGCTAATGATCTTAAAATATTTGCTGAAACTTGCCTGCTATTTCATTGAGTTAGTCACTTATCATGTTTTCCTATGGGTTCTGTCTCACACTCCTTCCTGCTTAGTTTCTTATTGAATAGTTTTGTTGATCACATCCTGCAAAGAATCAAGATTGTCCTGAACCCCTGACAAGAATCTATCATGTGGTGGACTTCTGTATTTGCTGTTTCTGAATATCAAAAATTGGTTATGTTTATGCATTTGTTATTTGATCCTTCAAAAATAGAAGTAGCCCGTCAACACAGAGGACCTATGGTGCCTTTAGCCAAAGTCATTACAAGCAACAAGAAAAATGACATAAGGGTACATTCCAATCATTCAGAGACCCTCAAACAGGACTGAGCAAACTGTAGCACTCCAGAGGGCTTTATTGCAACTCCCACAAGCTCTAGCAAATGGTGAAGAATCTGGGAGTTGCAGTCCAACAGAACCTGGGGGAAGCACTTTGCCCACTCTCTTTTACTATCTGGAAAAAAAAAATCACAAGTAGTTTTGCCCCCTTTATCCCCAGCAAAAGCAAGTTTGTAAAGCATTTTGAGCAGTGAAATTTTACAGTATAAATGGCACAAGATACAAATTATTTTTCCCATAGCAACAATGAATGAGTATGCTTGAAAGGCCCAAATTTGGTAAACCATGAAAGGCTAACATGTATGAATGGGAATAATTATCTGTAATCCTGTACCCAAATAGCACCATGACCATGGGAGTAGAAAGCCAGAATGAGAACAGTGCAGAGTGAGAATTAAGGCTGTGATTTTGTGTAATAACAAACACAAAGAAGTGTGCTAAGGATGCATCATCCTTCTGAATATCTCACATGTTCCAATAGGTGCTTCTTTGGGGGACATTGCCATCCAGTCCCTGGGATTCTGGGCATATAGAGTATCAGTACTGGTTCCATGTGGCACTTTACAACATTATGGAGGTACTCCAAGGTCAGGCAGTATTTGATGGAAGAAGCATCTCCAATTAAAAATGCTGGCCTATAAGTTTTTGGCCTGTGACTTATAAAGCCCTAGACAGCTCGAGGTACCAGAAAGACCATATCTTCCAATATAAGCCTACCTGGTCTGATAGGTATCTTCCAATATAAGCCTACATGGTTCTTTTGGTGTCTTGTGTCATCTCCATTTTCTGCAGCTTTTAAAAAGTCCCAATTTTTCTCTTTACCTCCCAGTTTCCCCTTTGTCCTCAGCTTGCTTTAATTACTGCAAACTGAGTTCAAAGTGCAAAAGTAGTTTTTACACAATTAACTCAGCAGGAGGAGAGAAAGAAAGAACTTTGCCCTTCCCAGTAGGCTCAGGCAAGAGCAAACAGCTTTAGCCTCTCCTATCTTGCCTGCTCTTCCTTGTTAATAATTTCTTCTCCCTTGACTACAGTCTAATGTTGCTTGGCTGTATGTGTTCTAGTTTTCATCTGTGAAACTGGAAGGTATGCCTTCTCAGGAAGACTAGACTATATGCCTCCTTGCTGTACTTCCATCACCAGGTAAAGACATTCCTATTCCAGTAAGTGTTTGGGAATGGATTGCTTTACATGTAAGGACTTTCTGTCTTTGTGTACTAATTCTATATGTCCAGCATTTTAATTCTACCAATAATTTAGTGATATTTTAATCTTGATTTCTTTTGTATGTTTTTAGCTACATGTGATTCTATTACTTTTTTTTTTTTTTACTTGTAAATCACCAAGGCCATTTCTGCACCACACTGTTATGGTGCTCTTATTCTACTTTCAACTTCCTCTGGAATTCTGGGGTTTGTAGTTTACTGAGGCCAAAGAGTTCTCTGGCTGAGAATTCTAAATGCCCCTCACTAAACTGTATACCCCAGGATTCCATAGGATGCTGAAAGTAGAATAACAGCACTATAACAGTGTGGTGCAGAAATGGCCCTTGAATCTCAGTCTTGGAAAGAAGGCAGCGTATAAATGAAATTATTGTTTGATTGTGTTACTAGCTTCTCACTTTGCACTGAAGGGAAAATAATAGAATTGTTTAGATCAATTGGTGTCACTGTGAATAGTCAATTTTTCCTGTTTCTCTTACAAACCTAGGGTACTCCTTTACTTTCTCTCACAAAACCAAATAGCTATTTCACAGAAGCAGGAAGAAAAAAGAATTTTAGACCAGAGTGTAGGCCAGCATAGCAGGTTCAAATCCAAATGCAGTTTGGAATACATCCCTTAGAACAAAAAGACTTGTGCTAAGTCTAATAGAAAAAAGCAAACTTACTATAGCCCATATTACTTCTATAGAAACAAAATTGAACATATTTTGCAGTACAGTTGTCTCTTCAATGATAAATCTGAATGAGGTCCATAGAACTTATCCTAAGTATGTGGGTGTGGGATGGAAGACTTTACAATGGAGTGTTGTCCATATCTACACAACAGTGACCTACAGCATGCTCAGTGGAGCTAGCATTCTGTTGGTTAGTTCCAACTAGAGTAGATCCATTTCACCAGTTGTTTAATGGCAAGTCAACACTTAGGCCATTTCTGCACATGGGAAGGGAATTGCTCCCTGCAACTACTCACCAGATCTTCTTTGGATCCGGTCTGGTCCGGGGCAAGGAGGAGCAGTGCGTGATCGCAGATCTGCACTGCTCCAGTGTCCAAAATGGCAGCTTCCAGTTGGTCATGGGTCACGACCAACTGCTGAAGCTTGCCAACCTAAAGCCCGCCCTCCACAGATCGCAGGCTCGCATTGGTGTGAGTCTGAGAATCTGCATTGGAGAGCAGGCATGCAATGGTGCATGCCAGCATTTTGAAAAACCTGAAAAATCAGGTTTTTCAAAAACATGCTGGGGGACCATGTGAGGTCACTCCGGAGCAGACTGAGGTGTGGATCTACACTAAGTAGCCTGGACCCAGTCCGCCCCAAGGTGCAGATGTCCTCCATGGAGGACGCACTGCACCGTTTTTTTTTTAACCCGTGTGGAAATGGCCTTAGATAATGGATTCAATACCATTGCCATTTCTGCACTACACTGTTATAGTGCTATTATTCCACTTTCAACATCCTATGGAATCTTGGGGTTTGCAGTTGCAGGACTGGCCTCAGTAAACTACAAACCTCAGAATTCCACAGCATGTTGAAAGTGGAATAATAGCACTATAACAGTGTAGGGTGGAATTGGCTCAGGAGTGAAAAAGGATTTAGGCCACAGGGAGGCAACCTTACTGAGCAAATTTCTAAATACTTCTTTCCTCCTATGAATGAATAAAGATAAGAGACATGCTGGGGATTTAATACAGGGCAACTCACTGTTTAAATTAAAATGAAGGGGGTTAGTACAACCAGTGCAAGAACCCAGAGTTTCAGGAAAGAGTTGGGAACGTGAAACTCCCGTTGTCTATCTGCTACTTCCCTGGCCTCTGGCTACTTCTTGTTTCAGGGAGGTGGATGAGGTTGATGTGATATGAAAACACTGGCAGGTGCATTGCATCTAATTTGTATAACTCATCATATGGTTATCACAAGTCAAAGTTGACTTGAGAGCAATTAACAACAACAGCTGCCTTATCGAAGCCCTTTGACCAGCCAGCAATGCAGTGGAGGGGTATGAATAGACTTTCATTATCCATATACCTCAGGAAGGCTCGCTAAACTGATTTGCACTCAAGCCTCTCTCAGTCCACATTGAATTGATCAGCTGTGCCAATAGGATTTTCAGTTGATCAGCCAAACACAATGTTGTATAACTTTATTCTCAAACAATGGGCTTCATAAAGTGACTGGAAAGGGCACCCTCTGTAAACCAATGTGCTGGAAGCCCTCTTAAACACAACTTTGCCTTGTGAAACAGGGACTTCTATTCCCATGCTGTTATCTAAAATGGGCTCCTGCTTAGAGAATGATACAGAGCAGTGCTACTCAAAGTGGCAGTCCATGAGTTGGAGCTGGCCATAAGCCATAACTTTCTAGTCTCTGGAGAGTCCTCAGGAAAGAAAAAAATAGTGAATGGAGACAAATATGACACCAATCCCTGGCACACTGGAAAAGGGAAGAATGCCAGTCCTCTATGTCACATAGCTTAAGACGCACTGGTCAAGAAAGTGGACTAGACTTTTGATTGCTGCTCACAGGCAGCTCTCATTTTAGGCTTCTCTTGCTCTTGGGAATATGCCTCACTTTGTTTTCAAGCCTGTTACAGGGCTACAACCCAGGAAACCAGGGTCCAATTCCCTGCTTGGCCACAGAAGCTCACTGGATGGCCTTGGGCAAAACACATTTTTTCAGCCTCCAGAAAACCCTGGGATAGATTCGCCTTAGGGTCACCATAAGTCAGAAACAATGTGAAGGCACAGAACAACAACATTTGGATACAAATAGGTAGGTATCACTCAAGTTAAGTACTTGGGGAAAGGTTAATGTACTTAAGATGTATGATTAACCAGGTGTTAACAAGCTGTTGCCAACAACAACAACAAGAGGAACAGAGATGGTTTCCCATCCCTGAGCTAGTCACTAGAGTGTAGCACACTTTCCCAATCTGGAACCTAGTGATTTGTTGCTGTTGTTGTTGTTGTTTGTATGCCTCCAAGTCATTCCAACTTGTAGTGACCTGAAGCTGAACCTGTCACTGGGTTTTCTGGGGCTGATGGTCTATGAAACATTCAAACTCAGCCTGAGGGTTCCCATGCTGAGCGGGGAATCAAACCCTGGTCTTCAGGGTTGTCCAGTACTCAGACCACTGCACCATACCACAAATAATTCCAGTGAGATCTCACAACTATTCAGAACTGAGGAAAGGTCCCCTAGAGATATGAACCCAAGAGATGTGAACTGATTGATTCCTTGAAGTCTACAGATGGTACAAAAGGCAGGTTCTGTGAAAAAAATAATTTAAAAATGTACGAAATGATTATATGTTTTTCTTATATCCATGATGGTAAACCTAGTGCTCTAGATTTCAGCATTAACGATTTCCATTGTTTACTTTACCAGGGAAGAAGGATTTGATTCCTCAAAAACTGGGATGGGGACCTTAGCCCTCCAGATATTGATACATACTATGTAATATCTATATTGATCGGAGTGGCTAGGACTAATGGGAACTGGAGTTAAAAAGAATCTGGAAAGCCAATAGTTCTCAACTGAGAGATGAGTTAAGTAGGGATATCTAATGATGACTAGAGAACACTGAAACCCAAGAATGCTACTTATTGTCCAGTGACCTACATCAGGTAGAAAGAGGTGAGAGTAAAGCAGTGCTTTCCTTGCTAATAGAGAATACAAAGAACAATTTAAACAGACAAAGCTTAGCTAAAATTAAGGTCTCCTTTTGGTCAGAAGGCTTCTCAAGCAAACCCAGGATTATCACACTTGGTTTGTACTCATTAACTCAGCAATCATTGCTACCTCTCTGACTCTTTAGGTATGCTGTTATCTTTGTGCCCAGGTAGAGAGGGTAAGCAGGGAGACTACTGCTGAAAATCTTTGCCTACCAGAAATAAGCACTCTTGCATACACTGGGTATAAGCACAGACAAGCTTGAGCCCTTTCTGCACCTTATCTTCTTCTGGTGCTGGGGTGTGGGGATCACGCAAGCAGCCTCTGGCGAGAGGCTCTTGCATCCGGGGTCCTTCAGCTCTGCACAAGCTGCCTGCTCGTGCGAGAGCCCCGCCTCTTCCTTCTGCATTGCAGCCTGGGACCTTCCCAGGCTGCGCTGGGGCAGGAAGCGCAACCGGCACAGCTCCAGAGGCTCCGCACGCCAGGTAAGTGCACACAGGGCCCAAGAGCAATGTGTGATCATGCACCATTTTCAGCTTCTAGCTGAACATGAAAAGGTGCGTGATCAGCACCTGCTGGCCCCTGGAGCGTTGCACAATTGTGAGTGTGTCATGCAGATCACTCCTCACAATCGTGTGACGCTCCAGGTGCCCTTTTGCATGGAAAATGCCGTGATTGTTTGAGGCTGCCTAGTGACTGATTATATAGCTAAGATGGGATGTGAGCATGGAGCTCATTGTCCTCAATATCCCACCACCATCATTGCGTTGCAAGTATAAATAAAAATATATTGACCCAGGTGTTTAACAGAGGCTGATTTCACACTAGACTGTAAGAGTGCTATTATTACTCTTTCAGCATCCTATGGAATCCTGAGGTTTGCAGTTTAGGGAGGGGCCTCAAAGAACTTCAAAGGCCCCTCCCTAAGCTGCAAACCCCAGAATTCCATAGGATGTTGAACGTGGAATCATAGCACTCTAACAGTCTAGTGGAAATGGCTTTAGTCTGACAGAAGGGTTATTATTTTCACAGAAAGGAATTTCAGTTAAAATAGCAAAGCCAGAGATAGTGCTGTGATTTCCCTCTGTTTCCTAGAAACAGAGGCACAATTTGGTTTCAACGGGCTGGGCATGCTTCATCCTGAAATAGCAGGGCAAAGATGCTGCCTGAGTCAGTTACCACACTGGTCCTGCTAGGATCTCAGTCACAGAGACAATGTTTCTTTGGTGAGCTGGTAAGATGGAGGAGACAATAAGGAACTCCTGAGGTTGAAAAATGTAAGTTCCTTTAACAGCTCTAATTCCCTAGAGAGATCATTGGACTGATTTTCATCAGGCTCCTGAGAAATACAGAGACATTTGCTCTGCTGTTCCTTTTTGTGCACATTCTTATTAGCCCTGATTTATTACTGCCAAACCAAATCCCTCAGTGATATTGCAACCTTCTAAAATTTCCACCCCTCTCCCATTTATGTGGGACCTTATTAACACCTCCAGCAGTACAGCCTTTCATTCCTTCCTTTGAAACTACAGGGATTTGAACAGTTATAGGAGTACCTTCCAGGCCAAATAATAGACTACATCTACATTTGCTAGTTTTGCTGCTGGATATAATTAGAGGAAATTTGCATCCTGATTGCTCATGCTCCTCAAGAACAATGGGAACTAATGACAGCCTCACAAAATGGTTTGGCTGTATTACTATGCTGCAATAATATCTTATTCCTCCTGTTTGAAAACAGTTTCTTCTAGTGTAGGGGAGATTGTGAGGAATGGGGAGGGGAAGAGATTTCTCTCTCATGCTCCTGGACATTCTTCATCCATAAAAGTACTTTTTAAAGGATCATTCTAATCTCTATTCTCTTTGCTGACAGGTAAAGAAAAAAGACTTGTACTACACCACTAGTTAACATCTGGCTTAGGCATAATTCTTTATAAAATATTTCCTTTCCTTGCAATTGCGGTTCTTTCATGGTTAAAAGAGTTCAGGG
Source organism: Ctenosaura bakeri (assembly GCA_948474755.1). NCBI lineage: Eukaryota > Metazoa > Chordata > Lepidosauria > Squamata > Iguanidae > Ctenosaura > Ctenosaura bakeri. The sequence goes on from CAOLHI010000112.1 coordinate 677,379, forward strand.
TGTGTTTTCTATTTCCCTGGTTCCTCAGGACCATAAATGGGTTCAGTGCACTTACAGACCAAGGCTGGAATCCTGTTGGCTAGTCCTGACTAGAGGAGACCCATTCAATGAACTATTCAATGGTATTCAAAGTCAACACATAAATTAAATTCCACTAGGTCAATTGATTGATTTTAGGACTAGTAACAGAATTCAGAGCAATACTGCAGACCATCCTTAAATGCTTGAAAAATCCCATGCAGGCATCAGCTGCTAGCCCTATTGGGGAGCTGTATATGGCCTGAGAAATAAATCAATTAAATTATCAGCATTTATGCAGATCATTCATTCAGCAATCAACGTCAACACAAAACATAAAGAGTATGAAGGCTGGGATCTTACATTGTTTGAGTGTACTATGCATATCCACCAGAGGAGTCATGTTTACACAGCACCATGTTGAATACCAATTTAACACAAGGAATGTAGATCAAAGGTCAGTGCACATGGCTGACACCCCATTGTGCAGTTCCAGTGCACAGTGCACAAAGGCAATGCATAGAGGCGATGTACATTCACACACTACTCTAGTTGAACACTTCCACATGTGCAACCCTGTTTACACAAACTTTAGCTGCAGATGACAATTGTGTTTTATCCATAGGTAGGTAGGTGGACAGATCACTCTGAATGCATAGCACAACTTCTGTGTGTGTCACTAAGTGAGGTCCTCTAGGTGAGGTTATGTTATGAAAAACTGCCAAAGAAAGAAAGAAAGAAAGAAAGAGAAAGTTTGCCATCAGATACATCAGATAGAGACCTGGCAACACCCAACAGCATGGTTGGACAGTTTCCGAAGATGCCACTGCCCCTCTTTCACCTCCCAAGGTGTACTGCTTCTTCCATTGCCGCTGGCTGCCTTGCTGCTTCTATACTTACCCATTTTTATGTATAGATGTTAAGAACGAGGAGGAGGGGAGAAGGGGAAGGGGGAGGAAAGCGAGGAGGTCGTGAGAATGACAGTTACAGGGACCTCCTGGCATCCATGGCAGTGACCCAGGTTTGGCAGCGTGGCCTCCATAGAAATGGCAAAAGACATTCCAAGACCCCACACAACTTACACTGAGTTCTCATTATATAATTATTACTGTGTGTTGCATTAATGTAGATATATATATATGCATATACCCAACCAAAGTTGTTTATGGTCCTTATAGTCCTCCAGCACTTTTCCCAAAAAAAGATGCTCAAGGGGGAAAAAATGGAAAAAGAAAGTATCAAAGGGAAGAAGGGGTCCTAGTTAAGCTGAGTTTGAGCTGACTTCTTGTTTTAAAAAGAGCCTCTTCTGGGCCTAAAACAGACTGAGGCCCTTTTCGCATGCCATTTCTTACGTGATAGGGCCTCCAGAGCATCGCAAGATTGTGAGGACCATTCCACATGACGTCCTGGCAATCATGTGATGCAGCAGGGGCCAGTAGGCAGCAATCGCACAATATATCATTTTCAGCTTCTTGCCAAAAATGATGCATGATCACACGTCGCTCCCAGGCCCCACATGCACTTACCGTCCATGCAGAGCATCTGGAGTACCTGGCTGGGAAAGTACCTGGCTGCACTGCGGAAGGAAGAGGCGGAGCCCTCACGCTTCCTGCCAGCCAACAGGGAGCTGCTGCATAGAAGAAGCAGAGGGGACATGAGTGCCTCTCACAAGAGGCTGCTCGCATGATCCCCGCATGCCCACGCAGGAATCAGGTAAGCTGCGAAAAGGGCCTGAGGTGGGGGAAAGTCCCCTATTACTCCTACCAGTTGTGGGGCTGATTTTTTAAATGTTTTAACCCGTTGCAAAAGGAAAGTTTAAAACATAAGGATGGTTTGAGATCCTTTAAGTTCTCACAGAGAACCAATGTGGCCTCCAACTCTTGATAGTTGCCTACCCATGATATAGATCTAGGTATATGGTGACTTGAGGAAATCAGCCCAAGAAGAACAATCGAGCCTTATAACATTTATTGTAGATTGGTGTAAATATAGATTCATGTATGGTTAAGAAAATATCATACAATAATACAATAAAAATATCATACAAGGTAGTTCTCATTTTAAAATACATGCTAAAATTCCCATTAAAATGGGTCTATAGTATTTGTTCTGTACCAAATTGTTACTGCAGTTGCTAGCCCGGATTTGTGGGATGTTAGATATCACTTTGATATCAATAATTTGGCTCTCTTCTATCATCCCTCTCCACGTGTCTGTGAGGTCCCCCAGACAAGCTCGTAGACAGGCATGGCCACTAAGTGCTGTGATATTCTAACACAATACAGGCTGGCCAGAAACAGCCGTCCCGCTGCTTTAGGAGACCTCAAAGGCATGTACTCTATTATGTATGCATGCTACTTACAAAGAACTCCCTGCACTGAGCAGGAGGCTTGATTAGGAGAATCCTCATCTGTCAAGCACTCTGTATTTGCATATTGTCTACTCCTTTGTCAATTCGGACTTAAACTCAATCATGCTAAATTCTGACCTTTTGCAGGCTTTGTCTCCAGCCCAAAACTCATTGTTTTCCCCAAGTACGGACTAGTCTGTGGCTACATTTCTCCCTATATAAACCCCTGACTTTGTGAGCTTCTTTGGATTGCTTCTGACTTCCATCCAGTCTTGCTGCCACTTTGCTTGGTGAGCCCTCCCCTCAGTCCCACGTACTGAGACTTCATACCTACGAACTCAATCTGTAGGCTACCCGGGCTCCAGGACAGGTGTAGTATTACCCAAACCAATAACTTCCTCTTAAAAATCCCTCTATCCCACTCCAACCTTTATTTCTTTAGTTCTTGGCGTGAGTGTGCTGCATACACTGTTTGATTGTATTTTAATAAAGATCACAATTATTATTCTTACACTTCTGTTTGCTCCTTGACTTGGCCTGACCCCATAGACATTGGGTGAAAGATCTTGGTCTGTTGCCCTGCCTCCTGCATAGCTAACGTGTGCTCTTGGCTAATTTCCCCATCTTTTAATAATTGAGAGCGCATTTAGGTGTCCCTCTTGGGACCCCCAGAAAACAGGGTAACAAAATCACTCTTTGGAACAAAACAGGTAACAAAATCACTCTTTGGAACAAGCCGGAGGGATTCATTTTTATGAGTATTTGCAACAGAAAGAACTCCAGATTTTAAAAATTCAAATGTGGCAGAAACCATAGTTGACAGATTGTCCATCCAGACCTGGGACTTTGAGTATTTAACTCTTAGAAATCTAACCTTGAATCACTTAGTATTCAGTCACGAAAAAACAAATAGAGGGTTGACATCTCTTTCCCCCCCCAAAAGAGGCTTATCATATTGAACACCTGCACTTATGTCTTTACTATGCTAGGAAATGTGCCTGGTGCAAGTGAGGGAGAATACTTGTAAACTGCATATTTAGGAAGAAAGTATTTCATGTTTATCCTCCCAGAAATCAATGTGTGAAAAAGTCATAAATTCTTCCATCTCCAATCTTTACAGAATAAAGACCAAATTGAAACTTGATATAGTTGAGATGGAAAATTGAATGTTTCTGGTTGAAAACTGATTGAATAAGATTTTGAGAGTCCCCAAGCAAGAGATCAGTCACATTCCAGTGATCAATCACTAACAAGTTATAATAGAAAACATTTAAGTGTGAACTCCATTAGGGATGTAAATAAGTGACCATCTTGTCCTTGCAAGTAAGGGAAAAATTTCCACAGTGTTCTTCTCTATACAGAGAAAACAGCTATTTTTGTCCAGTTCTTGACCATTTTTGTACATGTCAAAGTGTTTAGTGAAATTACTTTGTTCAGAAATACTTGTGGGGTGCAACCCTGCAAAAACACCACTGTTCCCAGTTAGGCACATCCAGCTTTGTGTGTGTGTGTGTGTGTGTGTGTGCAAGATTGCTGGTTGTTGTGCAAAAAAGTGCAAACTTCCACACACAAACTTCCACACACACGAAAGATATGGGGGAAGCAGTGTTGGAGCACAGTATCCAGATTTTGCACACCGTCCCCCAACAATCTTGCACGCACATGCCACATGGCTAATTGGACACAGTGTTTTTTGTTCAAAAAATGTGGTTTTCGCACAACTCTCCCTCCCAATAATTTTCACAGAAAGAATCCATGTGTATTTCTATGCAGAATAATTTCCTGAAACACTTTGAGTTCCTCAAATACTGAGTGATAACTGTGGCAAATTCTTGACATTGTCTTTTCAAGCATGATGGAACCCATTTTTTAATCAGGAAACAAGTAACAGTGAATATTCTTTCCAATCCACTGAAGAAGAGACATGTTACATGTAGAAGGAACTAGGGATAAATCCTCAACATCCCTTACAGGAAACAGAGAAGGCTCAGATTTATGTTTTGGAGGGTCCAGGGCAATTTGACCGTTGTGGGCATGTCAGGAATATGGGGCCACTGTTAGCAAAGTCTGATTTTTCACAGCATGTATGTATGTGGACTAAGCTCTTTCCAAATATCAGATAAGAAAGAGCTTGTTTTTCCCTCAGATATAATCACATTGAGCCTACTTTCTCCTTTAAGTATGAAATAGACATTGAGCTACTGTAGAGAAGAAAGAAAAGTAGTCCTAACCTAACAGCCAGGCTGAGTAGACATCAAATTATTTCTTCTCTGGGAAGAAAGCTAAGATGTTTTCTCATCCTTGTAGGATTGTGAGACACTTGAGAAGAAATGGAGAAATTGACACCAGCAACCCTAAAAGTATCAGTCTAGGTCAGAAGGAAGGCTTGCATAGGTTGAGCAGTGAAAGCACAGTCTAGGAACCTGAGGAGATTTAACTCTATCTACACCATGGAAACATGTGTATCTTCAGTGTTAGCTGCATGCCATCCATACCACCTCCAGCAGCCCCCTATTGAACTCATCAGCTAATTGCAGGCTCTCCAGGACCAAGTGGAACCATAGGCCTATCTGGCATATATGTGATACAGCACAGCTCTGAACAATAGACTAGCCCTGATGGACTTACAGTGGGAACTGGGGACAATGTTGGTATCCTTAGCAGGAAAGCACCAACTGATATCATGTGTTGGCCTAGAGCTCTGTCCTGCATAGCCACCATGTAGTTGGAAAAAACTGCTATCATGGAAGGCCACAACCAGTCTGAACAAAATGTACTAGTTCAAATACATCAGCAGAAGGCAGCTTTACATGCTCAGAGTCAGCAAAGAGGAGATCAAACCGGAGGATTTGGAGAAGGCAACAGGCACCTGCAAGAGCACTCATCCAAAGCACAGCTAGGCAAGACTGGATGGGGAGAATGACAAAGTAGTGCCGAAACACAGAGCTATAGTTAATGTTAATGCCATAATGATTGCTAAAGACCTTCTCAAGGTTGATGCCCTCCTATTTTCTTCTAACTATGCTTGGAAAAACTCATCAGTCTTTCATTGTTTATGTTACTCTTTTGAACGTGGATTCTAAATACCAGTGCCAGTCATAAAAGCAGAACTGTAACACTGAGCAGATTATTTTGCACCAGAGAAAGTAGTTGAAGATGTAGTTAAAACAAATGACTCATGAACAGTGCATGGCCTGAAATACCTTCAGATAATGTGTTTGTCAATCAGTGCTAAATAAGAAACAAAATCATTAATATTTATTTTAAAGTTTGGTCCTGGGTAATTCACAGGGAACTGAAATTTGTCTGGCACATTATTTTCTATATATAGGCCATCAAGTTGTACTGGGGAGTATTTAAAACAGATCATTCTGCTGCTCTAGTTTTATCTCAGGTTAATGATGCTGTGAACAGAATGGTCACAGTCCCAGTGGTTGAACATGCCTCCATAGAAGGCAGAAGTTTCCTCTCTGTATCACTGTCATGTTTACCTATTGAACATCAGTGTTCAGAGCACTTAGATCTAATGCTGTTATGCTCTAATTCAGATTTAAGTATGAAACTTGTGTGATGCCTTCCATAGTGGTTACATAGAACAAAACTTGTACTTTCTTTGTACCATCATAACACCATGAAAGAATTAGGAAAAAAATCAGAAACAACATTGTCAATAGAGTACTGCTCTTATATGAATCCATGATGCAACCGTAACTGAAACACTGTGTAGAGTTCTGATCACTGCACTCAAAAACAATGGCCATTTCCTCACTACACTGTTATAGTGCTATTATTCCACTTTCAACATCCTATAGAATCCTGGAGTTTGCAGCTTAGGGAGGTACATTTAGAATTCTCAGCTAAAAGGCTCTTTGGCCCCAGGAAACTCCATCCCTGGAATTCCACAGGATGTTGAATGTGGAATAATAGCATTATAACAGTGTAGTACAGAAATGGTCAATGTTGTAGAGATGGAAAGTATGCAAAAAAGAGCATCCAAAATGTCCAAAGACTGGAGCAGCATACCTATGAAAACAGACTGTGATGTTTGAGGCTGTGTAGCATAGGAAAAAGGAAGTAAAGGAAGACATGATAGAAATGTATAAAATTATATATTTCTCATAATGCTAGAAGCCAATGGTCTCCACTAACACTGAGTGGTGAGATACTCAGGACAGATAAATATATATAGCATAATTAAACAGAATGTGGTTAAAGTATGGAATTCACTATAAAAATATGTGTGGGTAGCCAGTTTAGATGACAGTGAAAGGCGACTAGATAAATTTATAAGGACGGGCTTATCAGTGGCTACAGTGATGATGGTTACAATATGTTACCTCTTGGATCAGACGCAGTATGCTTCTGTGTATCAGTTGCTAGAGAATATGGTTGCACTCATGTTTTGCTTGTGGACTTCCCCTAGTTACCTGGTTGTCCACTATGAAAACAGAATATTAGATGAGGCAGTTCCTCAGTTTAATCTAGCATGGTGGTTTTTTATATTCCTTATGTTCTTATGTTATACAACAGGAGGCTCAGTTATATGTCCCAACACCACATGAGGTTAGGATGGTGAGAACTCATAACAAGACTTTCTCTGTAGCAGTGCCTTGATTGTGGAACTCACTACCCAAAGAAGTTAGGCTGACTCCATCTCTTTTACCCTGCTGGCAGGCAGCCAAAATAGTGGTGTTCCACCTGGCATTCAGTGTTTGAAATTGCTATTTTAACTGTTTCAGAACTGGATTCTAGGACTGGTTTTCAACTGTTTTCATGATTTTTTTAAAAAAAGATCTTGTTTAATTTCTCTCCAAACTCTATCATAATTATTTTGAAATAGTTTGGTATTGTGTGATTCAAAAATAAGTCTGAGATGTTTCACTTTCTTAACTATCTTGAAAATCTTTTCCATTAAAATTAATTGATCTTCTTCTGTCATATTTTTAGTGATCATGACTGTTTTATCTCAGTTTAACTTAAATCCAATCATTTCTCCCAAATATGTAATCATATCCAAAAGACCATCTGATCCTTCCATTGGGTCTTGTGAGAAAATTACTAAATCATCAGCAAAAGTTCTCAACTTAAACACTTGTTTCTTAATTGTTATACTTTTAATGTTTTCTTCTTGTCTTGTAGCTCCAATCAGTACTTCAAGACTTAAACAAAAGTGGAGATAAAGGATAGCCTTGTCTTGTAGCTTTGTATATGCCACAATAGTCTGTTCACCTCCATTCAGAATGATCTGAGCTTTTTGTTTTAAATAAATTACAGATACTTTCAGAAAATTCTAACCACAATTTAGAATTTTGAGTAATTCAATCATGAAGGTCCAAGATACATAATCAAAAAGAGTTTTGAAAGGGTATTTTAGTGTGATCTTAAATGTTTTAATACAAAGACAAAAACATTCTAAAACATTCTAATACTCTTTTAGAACTCATAAAAGCAGTTTAAAACCAATCCCAGTTAATTGGTTTTTATTTGTCCTTGTGGGCTGGGAGGTGATTCAGAAATAACATCAACAGCAACAACAAATAACACAACAGCAAAGTATTAACCCAAACATTGAAGAACTAGAAAAATTCTATGTAATTTGGAAAGAACTCTTAGAACTAAATGGAAAAATCAGATATACAGAAGAATATAGGTTGTGAAGAAGCAAATCTCTTGGAAGAGTGCAGAGGTCTCCTTGGTGAAGGCAATGAACAGCAAAAGATGGGCTTCTCTCTTTTTTCTGGGAGAAGTCCTACATATCCTAAATAAAACCAAAACCTTTAAAAAAGGGGGGATGACAAAAAAGAAAAAGCCACATTTATACTTATGTTCCTTGTAAATATAAAGCCTTTATACCATTTGGACTTTTCCAAATGTAAAGTCTTTTAGTTCTGTCCTACTGTGGTTTTGGAATTTGTCCCTATTAAAACTACTTACAGTATGTGGTAATTGATAATGGTTATAGACTATAGACTCAAATAGACTATAGGTTATAGACTATAGAATCAAAAATAAATTTTACATTTTAAGGAAACTAATGGCTTATATATAATTTATTAATGTACAATGCAGTCTTCTTCTGCACGATAAGGTAACTTGGAGGACTATCTTGAAAAGTGTTGGCTTGTTCTTCATTGGAAAGTTAGCCAATCTTTTAGACATGCTCTAGATTCCTCTTCTGGCAGAGGTTGGACTATATGACCCTTGGGATCCCTTCCAACACTATGACTCTGTGAGTTAGATCTGTGCCATCAAAGTATTGAGAGAATGTAGCCCCAGAGCATGCACATACAGCAAATTATAGGGGAAAAAATACTTTGTGGATACTGCTCACTCTAAAAATGAGATGGAGTCACAAAATAGTAGGACTTTTTTCCTTGGATTTTTTTGTCCCTAGCACAGAAATACAGAATCAGTGACTGCAAGCTCCCTCACTCCATTTTTATACTTCAGAAAGGAAGGCTACCTTTAGCTCCATGAAACAATTCTTAAAGAGGGAATAGATGTTTCCTTGGACCACCAAGGGCAGGACCTTCTACCTCCTGCTCTCTGGATTCTCTAGTCAGGCTATCAGAAGAGCTATTGTAGTGCTTAAGGGGACAGTCAGCAGAACAGCAGATTCTCCCATCCACTATCATTTAGTTATCATTCCGTATCAAGACTCTTACAAAAACAATGTAAAAGTGTACATTTAAAGTATACTTTCAAGAGTATACAAGAATAATGTATACCTAGAAATCTTCTCCATGTGTTCAGTATACTCCCAAATAAATTTGCATAGGATGGAATGCATGCAGCCTTTGGTATTCCTGCAAGGATTAAACTATAATAACTGTCTTAAATTGTTGTGTGTATGTTTTCTTGATCATTTAGGACACATCTGATTTGTGATGAGGCTCAACTAGAAAGTAGTCTTGGCGATACAACTTTGCCTGATCATTTTGAGTGGGCTCAGTGCCCCTGAATCTTAGTCATGGGGAAATTCAAGCTATTCTCCACCCCCATTCTGGGTTTCATCTTTCTATGTTCTAATGAGGGGAATATGAAATGTGAGAACGGGCAAAATTCAAGATGGAGTGGCCTTCCATTAACCCAACAGGACTTCCATTTGATTGTTTCTCCTCCTCCCTGTAGTCCTGTACTGACTTTTGCTCTGAAGAGTCTCCCAGCTCTTGTAGGGTGTTCAGGGAGGAATTCCTGCTTTACTGACAGAAGTTGTTCCATCATGGAATGGTTTAACAGGACACCACCCATTTAAGACCAAATTGAGAGGTTAGGGCCCTGAAGCGGTTTCAAAAAAAAGTAGGCTCTCTCTTGCTATACATTCTAAGACAGGTGGCCTATAAATTAATGAATTAAATAAATGAAGTACAATAGACAGAAATATACTTACAAGTGAGTGAACTTCAGCCCTGGAACTTCACTGACACTAATGGCTCAACCCCATTAATTTCCATCTGATTGATTATGATTTATGGTGACCTTATGAATGAGAGACGTCTAAAGCCATTTCTGCACTAGCCTGTTACAGTGCTATTCTTCCACTTTCAACATCCTATGGAATCCTGGGCTTTGCAGTTTAGGGAGGGGCCTCAGGATTCCATAGGATACTGAAAGTGGAAGAATAGCACTGTAACAGGCTAGTGTGGAAATGGCTCAGGTCACCCCATAATCCACATCCCTGCTCAGGTCTTGCGAACCCAGGGCCATGGCTTAGTTGTACTAAGTTATTAACATAACACACAAAATGTTGATGATAACAGAAACACCAGCTAATTCAGAATGTGGCTGTGGAAAGAGAGGAAGAAAATTACAGCTTTTTACTTTTACCACTGAGCCCCTAGCAAGTAAGAGCCCTGAGCATCTAAATTACTGATAATCCAGCCCTGTAGCTGGTCTTTTTAAAACAATTTCTTTCCCCATGAAGAGCACACAATGTATGCCTCCACCAATATCTTCTGAATTGCCTCTATGTATACTGACAAAGACTATATTGCTTCCTTATATCACTGTGTTTGATGAAGCAAAGCCCCAGTGAAGGACACTACTGAACAGCAACTGACCAAGATGTTCTTTCTGCTCCTTCTGCCTTTTACTTTACTTTGGTAGAACATGCCAGCTTTGAAAGTAAGTTATGAAGTTAGATGGGAGTTCATCATGGCAACAGTACATGTTCTATTAGTCATTCTTACCATGATAGTTTCTTCCTGAAAAATATTCTTGACATTCACCACCCACCTCCAAAACTTGCCTCTTGTAATGCATCCTGGCTGAAGAGATGGATCTTGGTATAAATGGTTAAAGGTTATGAAGCACAACAAGAAGCAGTATGGAGATGGGAAGAAGATCTGATTTGATCTCCAGACAAAAGTTACCTAGTCTTTTTCTTCATGAGTCATCCATTTGTTGTCTTCTAGTCTCCTGTAGTGCCCTGCAATATAACAAACTGGTAGGCTTTCTATTTTAAGAAGTGTCAATAGAGGCAAAGCAGAATGAACAGGGGACAAGAACAACGCTTATGCAAGAAGGTTCCAAGTCTAAGCCTATTTAATTAGAAAAGGGGTGAGTAGGAAAAAAGATGACAGAGGTGTATAAAACTGTGCATGGTGTAGGGAAAGTAAGTGAGGAATTTTCCCCCATCTCACAATACTGCAACAGGATCATCTAACAAAGCTAAATGGTGGCATATTCAGGTTAGGCAAATAAACAATTTCATATAATACATAGTTAAACTATGACACCTAGTTTCATAGGATCTGTCAGTGGCCACAATTACAAATGGCTTCAGATCTCATGCACCAGAATATATTTAAAAAGAAAAAAAGAAAGATAAAATTTGTACTTTGTGAGTTTTGAACTCTCTTCTGACCCATTGAGAATTCCAATGCATTTAGTTTTAGTTTTTCTAACCCTTCCCTGTGGAATTCCTTCCCAAAGGAAACTAAGATGCCTCTCTCTCTGCTCTCCTTTTGCTAAAAAGTAAAGACTTTTATTTAAACAGGCATTTGATTATTAACAGCTTGTACAAAAGTCTTGTACTGAGAGGGTGTGCTGCATCTTTATCGTGTCTTTTAAATGGTTGCATATTATTTTAAATTATGAGTATTCTTACCCGACAACTACTTTAATAGGACAGAATTTTATATGAGCCAATTAGTTACCTTTGCATGACTAAGTAATGTCTCCTGGCTTGACCGCTCACCCAAGTTCTAGAGCAGGCATCAGAGGCGCCAAAAGAGGGATATGCATTCTGCTGACAATGGGGCATGGTTCCTGCCAGTAAATGAGGCTGCAACAAGGATTTATGACAGCATTCTTACTGTCACAGCCTTGGTCACAGCCTTAGTGGGAAGGGTGGAAACACCAACTCCCTGTTCACTGATTGCTAGCAGAACAAACTTCCTTCCCTCAGTGTGTTACTACAGTTATGATATATCTGGTGAGAGCACTAGATATCCTTTTGATATCAAATAATTTGGCCTTTACTTGACCTTTCTCTGCCACCCTACTCCACGTGTTTGCAGAGGTCCACAGGACAAGCACGTATTAGGTGCAGCCGTTAATGGTTGTACATTCCAAACCTCATTTAGGCAGGCAATTTAACCCTCTCCGATGCTTCAGGGAAAAACCTTCTTGCAAACCAGCCTTGCTCAGCGCCAATCTACACAAAGACGCACGGCCGAGTGCCAAGCCATTCCTTTATGGTGAGCCATTTGCATACTGACCATACTATTGTCATCAAGCGCTAAGCTTATCATGTAAAACCTGATCTTTTCCAACTCCTTTGTCCAGCTCCAAATTCCTTTGTTCTCACTGAGCATGGCATGGCATGGCCTGTAGGTAAAATCCACCCTATAAAAAGTCCCCATTTTCAAGTCCTCCTCGGAACTCTTTGGACTCCCATCCCGCCTTGCTGTCGGTTTGTCCAGTGAGCTCCCCTCAGCGAACCACTCTGAGCTTCCTTCCCTGCAACCTCCTCTTCTCTCCAGGACTATGAGACCAGGTGTTGTATTACCCATTCCCCAAAAGCTTTCCATTTCTGTCTCTAGTTAGTTGTGTGCATGTCTTTTATGTTGTTTGTCCTCAATAAATGTTATTTTTATTATTTTAAACCCTTGTCTGACTATGCTCTCTGACCTGAAGCTGTAGACATAGGGTAAAAGATCCTAGCTAAAGTTACCCTGCCTCTCGTTAGCTTAAGAGAGTGCTCGAGCTCAATTTCCCCATCTTGTGTTGTTGTTTGGTTATTTGGGTGCCCCTCTCGGGACCCCCAACATACAGGGTAACAAGTGTGCCTGAGGCCTCGTAAAGTAAATGGGCACTTACGATGATGGCAATAGGCACTCATGCCTATGTAGGGATTGTGAACATGGATCAGGCATGGATGCGGAATTCAGGCCCTTGTTTTTTATTTTTATTTTTTAAATTTTTGTAGAATAGACAAACACTGGACAGTACCCAGTAGGAAAAAAAGGGAGACATATCTCCAACTGGCTGTTTTTATTTTGGAAGAATCCCAATGTATTTCAGCCTATATATCTCTATATCTATCTATCTATCTATCTATCTATCTATCTATCTATCTATCTATCTATCTATCTCAATGACCTTCTTTGGGGCGATATGAAATCTAACTGCACAAATTTCTGGAGCTGAGAATCTCATTCTACCTGCTGGACAGAAAAGAAATAATGTTTTAACCTTGTAAGCCACATTTGGCCCCTTTCTGTGAGAAAGGTGGGTCATAAATTAAACAAAACAACAACAAGAATAAATTCCACTCGCCTCATGAAGGAAATTTTGACTTATCCCAAAAGAGCCCAGCTTGTGAAGAACCAGAGCATGTAACTTCTGCCCAAAAAATCATGTGACTTTTTTTATCCTAACCTATTACATGTGACAAAGAAAAACCCCAATGTGTGTGGGGGAGAGTGTAATCTATCTATCTGTCTATCCATCTATCTATCTACATGGCCTGTGGATGAAATTTGCAGAAGAAAATGGTGAAGAATGCTTGTGTTGTTAGCATAGCTTTGTTTGGACCTGGAGACAAATAGCAACTGTGGGAGACTAAAATATCCCATTCTGGTGCAGGAGGTTTAATGTGGAACCTTTTTGGATGACTTGGGAAGTTACTTTTCAGGAGGAATTAGGAATGCCACTCATGGGATCACCCTACCACTTGTAAATTACGGATAGTTTCAGAATATTGTTATATCCTTAAAAGTAATATTCCAGACCTTGGAACAAAGGCAACATGTCTCTGAATATGTGTCGCTGGAAAAATGCAAAACTAGAGAAGTTATTGTTTCACGTACTGATTATAGGTTTTCCATAGGCATCTGGCTGACCACTGTGGGAAAAAGAATGCTGGACAAGATAAGCCTTTGGTCTAATCCAGCTACTTCCTATGTCCTAATGTTCTTCACTGGTCTTACGCAGAAGCTAGCAACTGAGGATTCTGAAGGAGCTGCACTCCATGAACTGTCCTGTTATAGGAATTTTTAATGCTTAATTTAGATAATCAATTCAATTATCAATTTGTGCATTACAGCCTCAACCTAATTAAACACAGTGCTTAGGACTACAGTCATGGGTTCAAAATTTAAAGACAAACTCTGTGAAATATATGCTTCTTTCTCAGCTAAAGCTGTTCCATATAAAATAAACATCTTTCTGACAGAGGAGTTATCTTTTGCTGGTGACACATTTGCCTCTAGGCCAAGAGGTTAGGAGCTAACATCATGGCTTGAGCTAAAATCAAGGATGACATAACAGGCTTTTGAGAGGACACGATACACTATTAGAGGTGACATCCTTCAGATAAGATGGTACATCAAAGTCCTTTGACCTCATCTGACTTGACTGGACAGGTAGAAAAGTTCATGATCTTATGGCACTTTCAGAAGGAAGCGAAGATAAGCTTAATGTCTAGGCTGGTGTCTGTCTACTTCATAAGAAAAAGGGTTTCAATGTGCAAAGCTGTGAATGAGCTTGGTTGAATTTATCAAGAATTTCTCAAGAATAAGGCACTGTAGATTTTGAAGGCAAATTTGAGGATATGACAAGCAAATATGCACATATGCACACACATGTGTGCATGTACACACATAGAGAGAGATATACAAACACATGCAACAACATTATCATGATATTCACTAATCTAAAGATCCCAAGCAAAGAAAGTTGTGAGAAAAGTTTGGAAGGGTAGGTGCTGAAAAGAGATTTTTCTCTGTGTTCATTAGATTCTAGACTGTTGTTTAGGCTTCTCCAACTATCACTGGGAAATTCCTTTTTCCACTATTCTTACAGTAATTATTTCCCTTCACTCCTCAAAATTGTCTTTCTGAACTTTACTATCTCAGATTGATAGTCTTGTTGCTTTTGTAAAGATATAGGCTGTATTAGTCAGAGCCAAATGGACAAGATTCTCTCTCTCTTTATTGTAACACACAGGATAGCCCCCCCCCCAAAAAAAAAACTACCAGTGAGGCAGATTTGGAAATGTCTTGAGCACTTACTCATTCATTTCATTTACTTATATTCTGTCTTTTAAGATATAGACCCTTCCTATGCAGCTATCAAATAACACATTTCCTTTTCTTTTTTAAAAAAGTGCAATGAACAATATTAACCCATAACAATGATAGGAAGATGGCAAAGATAGTAAAGTATTTGGAAATCAAGTCCTTTGAGGAAAGGTTTAAAGTGCTTGGCATGTTTAGCTTGGCAAAGAGATGCCTGAGAAAGTGATTTGCCAGCCATCTTAAAAAATTTGAAGTGCCTAGAAAATGGAGAAAATTTATTTCCTTTTGCTCCAAAAGTTTCCTCCAAACCATTGGGTTCATGTTACAAGAAAGGAGATTTTGACTTTGATATCAGGAAGAATTTCGAACAGTATGAGTTGTTTGACCATAGAATACCTCAGAGGACCAGGGGACCTCTTTCACTTATTCATATTTGTAAAACTTCCCAAAATTTTGAACCATCAAAAAAAATTAATTCTGTATTTGTTTTAGGAAAAAAAAATTAAATGAAGCCTCTTTACAGACTGAAAATAAGTTTTTTTCCCTTTAGAAACATAAGGTATATTTAGAAACGTAAGGTATATTATATATGTGTGACTTGGTTCAGAGTAAAAAAACAGCATGTTTGAAGTCTTAAAACTATAGTTTATTTGGAAGGTAATCGAACACTACATTTCCTTTTAAAATGTGCTATTTTTTTGTTACAAACGGAGCTGTAAGCTTCTAAGTTGTATAAGTAAATTTTTTTTTCCCATGAACTATAAAGAACTATTTTGATTTTACCAGTTTGAGGAGCAAGGTAAAAAAAATACAATAAAAACAGAAATAATAATCAAGATTGGTAAAGTAGAGAAAATGATTTTCATAGTGGCAAGCAGACATACCATCCTAATACCCAGAGAAAAGGAAACCAAGACCGGGAATTTTAGTGATTTTAATTATTTGATGATGCTATACATAGTCTTGCATAAAACTCTTCCACTTACACAGTTTCAGTATTGGTTTAGGGGCAGAAAATATTTTAATACCTTGCCTTAGGAATTGTATTCATTCTAAAACAATATATTACGTAGTCCCATTTTTAATTATTTTTCCTGGAAAAAAAAAAGGCTGGAGGGATCAGAAACAGGGAAAGTATTCTGAAATTTTCCAGGTTCCCCCTGCCCAGCTAAGCTTGCACATCTCTTATTATGAAGCAAAGCAAGCTGAAACAGACTTCTTCACCTGCCTATCTCTTTTTCCTGAAATCATTTCCATAGGAAACACATAGTGCTATAAACACTTGCCCTCTTTATATCTACCCCTTCCTCTGTTGCCTTCCTTGTGGCTTTTTCTAGATTTTAAAAGCAAAACTAGGCTTAAAGTCAACAAACTCATTCTTTGTAAAGGGGCACATAACTGCAGGGGTGTAGCTGGGAAGGAGGACAAAATGAGGCCATTTTCTTCCAAAAATTCAGCCCTGAAATTAAGTTCTTATTTTGGGGCAGGGGCAATGCCCTCTGTAGCTACATCCTCTGTACCTAGATTATTGTGGAGATCATTGCAGAAGATGTCAATGTGCAACAGAGGACAAAAAAAAAAAAAAGCTAATTTTGTTGGTGATGTCTGGCTTGGATGATCTCCATGTAAGGCCCTTTCCTACAAATTTAGGTGCTAACAATTCAGGCAAGGCATACTCTCCAGCATTTCACAAATCTGGGACACCAAGGTCAAGCAAAATCAGAATGTGATAAAAAGGATGTGACCAGACAACAAGAAGCAAAAGTTGTTTATAAAGAAGCACACCCACAACTACTGTTTTAGAGAAGTCTTGAAATGTTGCTTAAGATAGGCAAGACTCTGCTCCTCCTCGCCTCTATTCTCCCTTCTGCTGAGTTCATTTACCACAGCCTACTTTTCTACTTTGAACTCAGTTTACAGCAGTCAAAGGACACTGAGGACAAATGAGGGAAGTGGGTAGAGGAAAGAGAAACCAAGCCACTTTAAAGGCAGCTGAGAATGTGGGATAGGAGACAATTAACCAAGGCTGTCCCTGTCAAATCTGGACAGTTGGATGTTATGATGTTGGCACCACATCAAGTGGGACTTGAACCCACTCAAAAAATTGTTAGGATTTCCAGCAACACAGGTTGGACATGAACCCATAGTTGGCAGTTGCCCAGGTGACTGATGGGACTCTAACCCACAGTAAATGGTCACTCTCGAATCCAAACACCAGGGTCACTCTGGCGGGACTTTAACCCACAGTAAACAGTCACCTTTGAATAAAAATTAAAAAAAAAACCATGGGGACAAGCCCAAAATATTAGGTCTGCATGAACCACCTCAAGTAGTCCACGTGATTGCAGCTGAACTCTGAGCCAGCCTGGAAAGATTCCCAACTTCAGCCAAAGGGACTTCCCCTCCCCACTCAGTAAGAATGTAGTCAAATGACCTCTTACATGAGCAAGAAAAGAAAGACACTTTATTGAAGAAAGGAGAGTTTTTTTATAGGTTGGGGAACAATGATCTCATAGAGCATATAGCACATGTGCAAGAATATTAAGACTATTTGCTTTCCCAGGACTATAATTCTGATACATGACTGATAATACAGTAACTTCTGGTTAACAATGAACCCTCTATCACATGTGCATTCACTCAGCAGTGAGGCGTAAGAAATATTGTTACAATGAGCATTGGGAACCCAGGCTGAGAACCTAGGCATTAAGCTTTGCCAATTAATGTCAGCATAATTTTATATAGGACAAGAGGCTAACAACCATGTTTAAATATTTAAAGGGATGTCATGTCAAGGAGGGGGAGGGCTTGTTCTCTGCCACTCCAGAGACTAGTACAGGGAGCAATGGATTCAAGCTGCAGGAAAGGAGATTCAACCTGAACCTCAGGAAGAACTTCCTGATGGTCAGAGCTGTCCAGCAGTGGAATGTGCTGCCTCAGAGTGTGGTCGAGTCTCCTTCTTTGGAGGTTTTTAAGCAGAGGTTGGATGGCCATCTTTTGGGAATGCTTTGATGGGTGTTCCTGCATAGCAGGAGGTTAGACTGAATGGCCCCTGTGGTTTCTTCCAACTCTATGATTCTATGAATCAGAATCACTTTTAAAGTTAACTAGAATTCAAAATAGAGAACTTTAGTTAAGCAAATACAAAAAGACAGAGAGTTTCTTTATAGCATAGACATTTTAGTAGGCAATACCCTCTATGAATTAGATTGTCCCGGATGCTGAATCTCCTAACAGCCCTGCAGAGTAGACCAGGGAAATAGATGGGAAATACTGTCCATTTTGTCTGTGCTTTTTGACTGCTAACAATGACAGTGCCTTTAAAAAAAAGCTGGTCTTATTATTTAATCCTGTCTAGGAGACTTTTCGTGGAAGATCTAAATCCAAAAATTCACTGGTGGCCATGGGAGTACTATTGTTCACTTTCCATCTTTCATCCCTCTTGAAAACTGAATGTGTTTTTTTTTTCCCTTCAAAGCTGGTTCCGTGGGGGCACATGAGGCTGCAATAGGAGAGGGAATCGCCCTTTCCTGGCTCCACTAGATCGCACTGTTCCACCTGTGGAATACCACTGTTGGATGTTGCTAAAACTATAGAAGCAGTGTACAACTTGCCCAGAGGATGGGAAGTGGAGCAGGGGGAATTATCTAACCCATTCTCTTAATGCGTTGCTAGCCAGTGGTTAAGCTGTTCTTATGCATCAGCTGGCTGTCTATAAGGTTCTTGTAGAACAGCTGCCTTTTATAGAAAGTGGTATTGGATAATTCTCCCACATATACACATTGCACAGAACAGGAATGTTGCAAGTTAAACACTACGGCATATTATGCAGGTGGAGAGTTCTTACTGTTCTTTAAAAGCAATCATCAGGTAAAGGAGAAACTAGCCTGACTGTGGACACAAGAAAGAGAAGGAGAACAGAGTGTTTCAAAAACAAAATGGAAAGATTATAGGATGTATATCCACTGGATATTTCTGGCTTTACAATACCTCTCAACAACATCCTAATTGACCTCTTGCAGCAAGAGACCAAAGCAAAACAAAACAACACACAGACACACAGAGAACAAAAACTAGGTAGTTCCTTAACATATTCATTGTGGTACAGTCTTCTGTAGTCAAATGATGCATCTAATTAAGTACACTCTTGACTATGAACACTGAAGCTATAATAAATGTGTTCCTCTTCACAGTGCTGTAACCATTCCACATCTTGGCAGTGGGAGATGGTTATTAAGTCTACACGGCATGAAGAAAGAACATTCATTGTAATATACTTTGGGATCAAATGTTCCATCACAGGTTGCTACACTGTTGACAACACGTGAGGTCATCAGAATGTCTGGATTTTTCCCAACTTGGGCAACCTTCACAGAGAAGTCAGTTCTGCATATTTTTGAAAAGGTATGCTTTAAAAAAAAGAAGTTTTTTTAGACTATACCTCCCAGAACCCTCCCGCCAGTCAACATGAGCCAAGTTTTACAAGCTCTGGTTCTCAGTGAGTATATGAAAGCCTTTTTCTTTTCCACTGGCACAATTTAAAACATTTGGCAGTGTTATAAAATAGCATTTTTGATGTTATTAAGTAGATTTGTCAAGGAGCTTTAGTGCCAGCATGGCCATCCGCTGCATGAAATAACCTCTGCTGCTTGTCATGCTGCTATAAATTGCTATCGCCCTACATTTCAATGGGCAGTATCAGCAGCAACCATAATCTCAGAACAGCAGGGTGGTCTCAGTGGAAAGAAGGGCTTTTGTTATTTTCAACTTCACTGCATTGGCTTTCATCAAGGTGTCAGGGAGGCAAATGAGAACTTGGGATTTCCTTTTCCTTTTTTTAATTCCTTGAATCTTTTTTTAGAAAAAGCATTTGCTTTCTGTTGTTGTTGAATTCACAATCTAACAAGTGTTAACAACTGGAGTATTGTGATTCAGATTTTATCCAAAGATTCATGAGTCAGTGAGGTATTGTTGGATAATGTGACAAGTTCCAAGCAGTATCACCATTATTGTTATTATTGACCAAGTTTCTATGTCACCTGCTTAGCTATAAACATGTAACTAAGTAACATCTCCTGGCTCATATGTCTATACCTACTTTAACAGCTAGCAGCCACACTGAGCAATGGAGTTCTGTATTGTTAGTAGTTGAGGTGCTACAGAATGACATTTCCAGCCCCCTCCTGACAGTGAGTGTGACTGTGACAATCGGAAGCAGGAACCCCCTGTTGAAATTCCTTGTCACAGCCTTGCTCACTGGTGGGAATGGGCTGGAAATGTCCTCCTGCCATGCTCAGACCACCAGCAGAACAGATGTCTATTACTCAGTGTGGCTTCTGGCTGTTAAGGAAGATCTGAAGGATCATTTATGATCATAACAGGAATGTTGTGACCATGCATACATAGTATTAGTGAATAGAGATTAGTTATGGATGCATAACTCTAGTTTATGAATCTATAAGTGCAGCACAGGATGCTATTGTTGCTACTGCTGCTGCTGTTGTTGTTATAATTATTAATTTTGTTCTTACATAATCATCAATTCATATATTTTATTGTAATTTTCTGCCTTTTTGTAAGCCACCTCGAGTCCTTGTCTGGGAGAAAAGCAGGATATAAGTAAAGAAATAGGTAGAGAGATGGCAATTCCTTTTTATAGGAAGGTATAGCATCAAGGTTTTTTTTACTTGGGCTATATGCAGCAAGAGTGGGGAATGCTTGATGGATGGGATACTCAGGGGAAAAAGAAACACACTTGAAAGTTGGTTGACTATAGAGAGGCTTTTGGGGGCTCAGATAGCTAAGAAGAGCCATTTCATGATCTGAGTTGGGAACAAGGCCTATTCAAGACAATGTGTTGACTAAGCAAAAGGAAATACAATACTTCATTCTGCTCCACATACAGAAGGTGACTGGACTGACAGTTGATTCTCATTTAAACTGAGGCAATTGAATTGCCTCCTCCATTGTCCTTGAGGGCAGCTTCATAGTTCAGGTGGTACAAGACATGGAAAATGCAATCCTGTATAGTTTGCCAGTGTAGTAGTTCAGCATGTGGACCTACACTAGGCTGAGCTATTTACCATCCCTACCCCGGGATTCATCACACTCTGAAGGCCTCATATACATATTTATCCATTCTATGCCTCATAGTAAGTGGGCAGGACTGGAGAAGCATCTGACTATGTCCCTGTTGCCAGATGCAAAATGGTTAAATCATCTATTAAAATCCACCAGGTCCTCCAAAAGTCACAGCACTGCTGTAATCATCTTGTGTCTGACTACAGGAACATAGGCGGATAGTTCTCTGATCCTGCCCTCTCCCCATAAGACATGGAATGGCCATGCAGGGAAGGGGAGTTTCAGAGGTTATATTACTGTGCACTGTGGTGGGAGGAAGGGAATACCAACCTCCACAGTGCCCCAAACAGGACATACATAAGTGTAAGGGGAATTTAGCATGCTTATTGAACTAGTAGGATACCACCCATTGAGTGGAATGTATAATTCTGTCCTCCAAGAAAAGGGAGTGGCTGATTATATGGTATACCTATGGCAAGAAACAGAAATAGGTATGTCTGAAAGTTAAAAAAAAGTATTTTTGGATCAGCTAACTTTAATACAGTGGTCTCTAGAGAGCAATGATTCTTGATATTAGTACTTTTCACAGGACTTTACACCATTTAGATTGTGGTTAATGTTGCTCATTAAAAAGTCTACTAAAGAAAAATACAAATGAACAAGAGACCTTGCCTTGTACAGATGATTTGAATAATGGAAGCATGAGTGGGGAGAGTCTCCAAGTAACACGGAAATTGAGATGATGAATAAATATGATGTCACATAGTTTCAATATATGTACAGGGAAATTGATTGTATGTATTGTTCCTTGAGTTCTACTTTAACTCTTCTAGTTAACATTATATAAAAAATGTCATGCAATTGATTGATACCCACACTGCTCTGTTCCATTCTGAACATCACATTATTCGTTTCCATAAAAAGACAATATAAAAGAGTAAATACATAGGCTTTTTGAATGAAATAGCACAAGAATGATTTGTCCTTGATTTGACCCCCATATTCCCCTGTAATGTAGACTATTGCTTCCCAGAGACTGATACTGTAGATCATATTGAGTGGATATATCACTATAAGTGTTGGGTAGCCCTCCATATTTCAGTTATGAGACATGCAGTAGGAGTTAATTAGCAGCTTGCTTGTAACAAAGTATGAGAACCAGAGACCATTAGATAAACAAAGCTAGGAATGTAGTGATAAGTGCTGCCAGGTTGAAACCAGAACTCCAAGGTCTCTTGTGGGCGGGATAAGAAACTCTTTGCTTGTAATGTTTTGGATTTTGCTAATTGCCTCCAGTTCACTCACTGAAGTCCTGTAATATGTATCACGCTCCTAATAAATAGTGTATTTGTACTGTTATATTTGTGTGTGTGAATTTGGTTCCTGACAGAGGGAATGAACTCCTGCATAAAATAATAACAACATGTATCAAATAAGTGAAGAAGATCCTGAAGACAAGGGAGCATCTGGCGGAGCCATCGAAGCTTCAGGTGAGGAAATCACCGAAAGAGATGAGATGGTCCCAAGCCAGGCCCCTGATGCTAAACCCAAGACACAACCTTCAATTCCTCCATCCACCCCGACCAGAGGCCAAACCTAGGCCTGGGAAGAGAGACCAGAAACTGCTCTGCACCAACACCACTGTGCTACAAGTTGGGACACATCAATTGTCGAGACTAGCATAATGGAACAACTTCTAGCCAGAGAAGAAGAAGTAGAAAAGCAGAGATAAGAAATTTCCAAACTGAGAGCTCAACTGCACCACTGGAGACTCCTGGTGCATCAGGTTGGACAAGCGCCACCCCAGGCTCCAGCAGCGGCAGCTGCTCCGGTGGCTGTGGCACCTGCACCTCCCGGGATACCGGTACCGCAAGTGGGGCCCTGGCCTTTCCAAGAGTAGAAGAGTTGAAGACCACTTAAGATGGTGATGGAGCCACCCTGATATATTTTCTCAACATGGCCTCTAATTACATGATCAACCACGGGAACAGTTTCCCTGATGATGCCGCCAGAATTAGATACCTGAGCCAGCACCTCAAAGGAGAAGCAGCGGAGTGGGTTGCCAGCCTGTTCGACTCATGAGCTGAAGAAACAGCTGACCTGCAGCTGTTCATGCATCAACTTAGAGAAAGGCTTGAGGATCCTTTCTTTCAAGAACAAGCCACATACCAACTGAAGAAACTGCACCAAGGAAAAGGAACTGTCGGTGAATACGGCCAAAAATTCAGGAAGTTAGCCACTAAGGTTCCAGAATGGGAAGATGACATTCTCAAGCAATTTTTCTGAGACGGATTAAATCCCATCATCTTGGATCACTGCCTGACCCAAGGGGATCCTGCCACTCTCCTGGGATGGATGAAACAAGCTGGAGAAGTGGAAAGCATCATGGAGAGTGTCCAGCTTGCCCGGCAAAGGCAAGTGCAACCCTGGGACTGCGAAAAACCACTTTCCTGAGCAGTGAGGAAAAGAAAAAAATGACTCAAAGAAGGCATCTGTTTCCAATATGGGAAGAAAGGCCACATGGCCAGTGAATGCCAGGGACTGAGGAAACCCACTGAAAAAAAGTCGAGCACACCCACCAACTGACCTGTATCTCATAAAGCCGACACCCTGAAGCCGACAACCAAACGCCCTGCCGGCTGAACAGCTGCTGGAACTTGCCATGGTGAGGACAGCCCACTGACCACGTCCGACTCAGACAGTGATGGTTGGGACCCCGACGAGTCCACTAATGTAAGTACCACCAAAACTCGTCATGTATAGATAACAGTAGCCTTACAAGGAAATGATGAGAAATTGCAAATGTACAGGGCCTTAGTTGACTCAGGCTGCACAACTAGTTTATTGAATCCTACTGTGGCAAAAGAATTCTCAGTAAAGTTTGAACCCCTAAAAAAGGCCGTCAAGGTATCTCAAATGGACAGCTCACCCATGGCAGGAGGCCCTGTACAGGAAAGGACCAAACCTATCCCTGTTCAGGTGGGAAACTATCAGAGAAAACTATGTTTCCTAGTGCCCACCAAAATCAGGTTTCAAGTAGTCCTTGGGTACGACTGACTAAAAAAACACAACCCCCAAATTGATTGGACACAAGGCTTACTCAAGCATACCCATGATGTAAATCTAATGCCCGAGCAACCCCCCACCGACTCAGCAATCACTTTGAGTCCTGAGGAGCTGCAGAAAATTCCATTAGAGTACCGAGACCTGCAGAAAGCTTTTGAGGACCATGAAGCAGACAAACTGCCCCCACGTAGAGACTTTGATTGCCAACTCAGATTAATAGATGGAGCTAAAATTCCCAAACCCAAGATATATCCAAAGAACAACCAAGAACTAGATGTTTTAAAAAGATTGAACAAGAACTTACAACGTGGATTTATTAAACTCTCATTTGCTCCTACTGCCAGTCCAATATTTTTCTGCAATAAAAAGGATGGAGGAGAACTGAGGCTCATCGTGAACTATTATTTAATCAATCAGGCAGTATTGCCTAGTATTTATCCGATTCTTTTAACTAAAGATATCGTAAATCAATTGATTAAAGGCAAATTCTTTACAAAATTAGACCTCAAGGAGGCTTTCCACAGAATACGCATGGATCTCGAAATTGAGTGGTTGACTACTTTGTCAACCCTACTGGGAAACTACCAATGGACAGTTCTCCCTTTTGGATTACAAGCTGGTCCCTCAGCCTTCCAAATGTTTCTCAATTCTGTATTGCAAGATCTCCTCTACAAAGGTGTTGCTGTTTACCTAGATGACATTTTGATCTATTCAGAAACCCTTGAACAACACACCAAACTCATACTCACTTTGCTGCAAAGACTCATAGACAATGAACTTGTTGTTAAACTCTCAAAATATGAATTTCATGCTCAGACTTTTGATTACTTAGGGTACCGTATTTGACAAAACACCCTAAACATGGACTCTGCCAAAGTTGACACCGTCTTAAACTGGCCTATCCCCAGAACTAGAAAGCAACTCCAGCAATTTCTTGGCTTTGCAAACTTCTATCGTAATTTCATAGAAGGATTAGCAACTATTGCTCTCCCACTCACCAACCTCTTGAAAAAAGCATCCGATACCAAATCTAATTGATGCAACCGCATCGTCTGGACTGAAAAATGCCAAACAGCATTCAAAACCCTCAAACAAAAATTTACCTCCGAACCACTTCTGTTATTCCCTGATACTGCCAAAGAATTTATAATTCAAACTGATGCCTTCTTCTATCTTTCTAGTATTTCATAAAATGACAGTTGTCAACAGTGGACAAGTTCTTATGCATGATCAAGAACAAGACAAATAATCAATTTCTTTACTGGCAGATGGATAGGAAACTGAGTTACATTACACATATTCCTTGTACCAATGATCAAGGGTTGGACAGCCCCAAGATTACTCTTGGCAATATTCCCTAACAAGAGAGGCTGAACTGTTCCTCTGTTTGGTATCTTTCCAGCACTGGAAAGATCAGCACTGGAAAGGGGCTGTCCAGCCCTTGATCATATCTTTTTATTCATCATACTTTTTGGTGATTGCATGACTGCTAAGGATGGGACTTTTTAGCAGCTAGATGATGTACTTTCTTCAGAATGTGGTTTGAATTGTTTCAAATTGGGCTTTTAATTTAATTCTGTTTTGATAGTTGATCCTGCTTTATGTGTTCATTGTATCCTTGTTTTATTTAATATTATCTGAGCTGCCCCAGGTCTCATTTTTGGAAAAACAGGTATGCATATCCAATAATCAATCATCAGTCAACTCTATGAAAGGTATGCCAAGCAAGCCTCATCTTTAATTACCTTCTGTGGAAGCAGGCAAATATTTTTCCCCTAATTAATATAATATTATTTCATCACCCATAGGCTTTTAACTGGCTTATTTCTTTATTTGTGTTTGATGGGTTTGTGCCCCCTATATTTTTTTATTTGTGTGCTTTGAATCAACTATTTGACATGTAATGTATATGGCTCCATTTTATAATATAATTTATTGTTGTTGTGCTCTAGTGGTTCTTCTCCCTGCCATCTGTGGGGTTTTTGTACTTCTGTGAACCTTGGGATTTCCTCTGAGTTTCCTGATTCTGCTGTATGGTGCTGCTTTGGCTATGTAACGGTGTTCACACAGCCTGAAGATAAGATACATAGGGAATGATGTGACTGACTGGGGATGAGGGGAAGAATTCTGAAATAATATATGCAGAAGGTTATCAACATGCAGAAGCATAAAAACACTGTGAGATATGTTCCTTTAATTTACTGTGGATTAGTATTATTTCAATTCAGACTGACACAGACTGTCTAAGCTTATTTCGCCAGGCTATCTCTCCATAGGCTCCTGTTCTGTATTTTGTGTTTTTCAATCTTTTGTTGTTTGTTGTTGTGTGCCTTCAAGACACTTTTGACTTATGGCGACCCCAAGGCAAACCTATCACGTGGTTTTCTTGGTAAGATTTGTTCAGAGGGTATCTGCCTTTGCCTTCCTCTGAGGTTGAGAGAATGTGACTTGCCCAGGGTCAAATTCTTTAATGCCAGAAATCTTTCTCATGGCAGTTTCAGGTATGAAATGCTGTTGTGAAATCATTTCATTTTATTCATTTTAGGCTACTGTTCATAAAAAGCAGAAGGAAGAAATAGAAGAGATGAGCTGGTAAAGCAAATACACACAATGGATCTTCACAAATTTATTTATGAATTTATGAACATGCTTATAGCAATTTCCTTTTTAAAAATTCAAAGCAGTTTGTGATAAAAACAGAGACAAATGTAGATACAATATGAGAAATCTTTCTCTTGCTGTTCACAAGAAGAAATTCATTACTTTGTGGTTGGACAAGTGCTCATCACCTCACAGAAAATGCCGTAGAGATGTATTTTGAACATTCTTACAAATAGCAAAGGGGACAAGGAAAGGAATACCTCTCCAGTTTTCTTCCCAAAAAATATTACACAAATTAAAAGACACTTTGGAATACTATCCATCTATCATAGCTGAAGGCATCTGTTAATCCCCAGTCGCCACTAAGCATTTGTCACTGCAAATTCTGTCTGGTACTGACTTTATAGTTTAAGTGCTTTCGCACTACATAGTCATAGCACTATGCTTCCATTTAAACTGTCATGCCTCCAACCTATGGAACCTTGGGATGATGTCTAGGGAGACACCACAGCTCTCTGACTGAGAGTACTCTAAATACTCCTCTCTAAACTGTTAACCCCAGGATTCAATTGGATGTTGTGATGGCATTTAAAGTTGAATTAGAGTCCTATAATGATGTAGTACGAAAAAGCCATGGAAAGTCCATGGAAGATCTTGATCTTTAAACTGATTGAGACATTCTAGGGCATTGAACTGACTTGGGACCATTTGACACTCCACAGTTATAGCACTATGATTCCTCTTTAATTGTTATGGCTGCATCCTAAAGAATCCTGGGGCTCTTTGATAGTACACAATTATACCACTGTGATTCCACTTTAACTGCCATGGCTACATCCTATGGAATCCTGAGATTTATAGTTTAGTGAGGCAAAGAATTTAAATATAGAAAATTCTAAACATCCCTCTCTAAACTATAAATCCCAGGATTACAATCATGGCAGTTAAAGTGGAATCATAGTGCTATAAATATGTGATATGAAAATGCCGTTGCTTATGAAGTCCAGTCTAGAAACATGCAGAATTTGAATGTGCCATGTAAAATATCTAGTCATTCCAACTCCATATGCTTTCAGTCAGAATCTACAGAGAAGGATGGTGCAACTACAATAGTATGACAGATGGCTGCCCACCTTCCACCTAAATTATATAAAACCACAGTTTCTGGGGACTCCTTTGAATGTAGTTGATTCGCACAGAAAACTTTTTTTTCCCTAGGGAAGATAATATTTTCCAGCAGAAATACTGGCCAGTATTCTGTATCATCCACAATGGCACTACATTTCCATGGAGGTGGGGATAGCATGCCCCTGTGAGACAAGAGTCGTAACTGTAAGCAGTACTGCTGGTAGGGTCTCCTATGTCAGACAGGCTTTTGCAGAGGAGACAGATTAAATGTGCCAAACAGCTACAGGGCAGTGGTAATAGAGGGGTGTGAGGGCATGACACTGGCAAAGGATCTCTCAGAGACAACAGCAGTGGTACCAAAGCTAACACCTGTTAGTAGTGCACAGAAAAAGGCAAAGTAAACCTCTTTTGGATGATTTTACCATGAATACCCTATGATGAGATCATCCAAAATGAAACAAGAGATAGTACCAGAATATGACACCATCAGCTCACAATGCAGTCAACAAGCTACTGGTATACAGCATAGGACAACTATGAGTAGTGCTGTAGCTAATGATGCAACTGGACTCAAGTTGAAAGGAAATCCAGCTGCTGACATGTTCAGAGGTAAAAAGAAAGTCAGAAGCTGCACCCACATATTATAGGAACATGGAGTGTGAGAAGCATGAATCAAGAGAAGCTTGACCTAGTAAAACTAGAAATGGAATGTATAAACATTATAATATTTGGAGTGAGTGAGCTAAAATGGACAGTAACAATACATTTTGAGTCAAATAATTACACAGTCTTGCTCAGGAAATCTAAATGGAAATCTAAAGGAAATGGGGTGTCATTTACACTGAGGAGAGATGTAGCAAGCGTACTCAAAAGATATAATACAAAGTTGGACCAAATAATATCAATAAGACTACATGGAAAACCTATCGATATGACCATAATCCACATTTATACTCCAACTACAGAGGCAGAGGAGGAAGAAATAAAGACTCTAAGCTGAAATCCAGGAAGAAATTGACCAAACACAGGACTTTTTGATTGGAATGCAAAAATAAGAAACAGAGCAAAATCAAAGATTATAAGACAGTTTGGCCTATGAAGCAGGAGAGTTTTTTGAATTTTGTGAGGCCGATGGTTTCTTCATTGCAAACACATTTGTCAAGCACACAAGAGGTGACTGTATACATGGACATCACCTGATGGCCGACATAGAAATCAAATAGACTACATAATTGGAAGCAGAAGATGGAGAAACTCCATTCTCTCTGTTAAAACAAGACCAGGAACAGGTTGTGACACAGGCCATGAACTGCTAATATCAAAAATTAGAGTAAAGCTAAAGGAGAACATTAAACCAACCATTGTGCCAAAACACAATATGAACATCCACATAAAATGTGAAGATAATCTAAACAAATAAATAGTACTATTAAGCCTAACTAATTGGGAGCCAGAAGAATCTGGACTGAAGTCAGGGACATTGTCAGGTAAGAATGCAAAAATACACTACCCACAGCCAGAAAAAAAGAGAAACCTCAGTGGATGACAGATGAAACATCTTTTTGATCAATAAACCCTTTGCTGTGTGTGTGCTTTGCTTAACAAAGGATAGATAAGTATGCAGATAGTTTCTTGCACAAATTGTGGGAAAAATGACTGAAAAGGCACTTGTCACTTTAGCTCTTGTGCAAGAGATAGATAACCTCAATACGGAAGCAAAGGACTGGTTGTGAATGTAGGTGGAATTCAGAGAAACAATGAAATCTAGACTGAAAGTCTAGACATGCCCCAGTATTAATAGCTCCATTTCTTTGCAAACCATGGAAAACAGGCCTTTAACAGTTAAATTATCTGTTCAGTATATTCCTCAAGACCTAAATACCTTAAAGGCACTAGATCCCACCTGATATTGGAAGCTAAGAAGGGTCAGTTCTGGTTAGTACTTGGATGGGAGACTGCCAATCACTACCAGGTGCTGCAGGCTATATTTCAGAAGAAGGAACTAGCAAAACCATCTCTATGCATTCCTTGCCTAGGAAACCTGGTGACTTGTAATGACATATACGCACAATTTTTCCTCAAAAATAAAATCAGTTCCAGTAACCTTTTCTAATATTTCAGCTAAGCAGATGCAGAAGTTTTAAATGCTGAGAAGTAAAATATACATATACAGCCCAGAAACAATATGTCAACCCACAGTGTGTTTAAGGATGATTAATAAAATAGTGTTTCAGATCTTCTTTGAATCAGATGTGGGCTGTGAACAACTGCAGCCTAGTAACACATGAATTGTAGGAATGAAATCCAACAGATTATTGAAAAAGCAAATCTTTCTCCTATTTCAAAGATGCACATATATACGTACTTACATTGGATTGGTACTTCTGAGTAAGAATGAGAGTGTGTGTGAATGTGTGTGTGTGTGTGTGTGTATTAAAAAACCTATTACAAATATGATTGTTTTCTTAGCCTTTTCCAAAAACTTTAAAAGCAAAAATGAGGAAGAAGATAATAGCTGTGTGATCATTACTAATTTGTTTAAAAAATTTACAGTTAAACAAACAAATAATACAATAGCAATTAAAATATTTCAGGTCATATGCTCAATAGCAAAACAAGAAGAAGAGCCTTTGCTGGATCACCCACAAAAACACTTGACCTGCTATCCAAAGACCAATCAAAATTTTTCATGGTCCCACTTACGAAGCCCTCTTTCTGTCTGTGCAGGGGGTGAGATTTTTTGGAAAAATCAGCTCAGCATTGGTGTGACCAGGTTCCAAGGCAGTACTTATAGGTATACTTGACCCCTGGAGTTTTGGACCAACTGAGAAGCCAGGAAGATGGATATCCTGAGAGATGGGATTTCCAAGAAGGTCAGCCATAACATTGTCAGTTGCCTGCCTGGTTTGCTCCAAAAACAGGGAATGATCTCATACACCACCCATTCTGTATTCACTGGCTTCCCACCATCACCCTCCAGTTAGTTGTTATGGATGAACACTTGTTAAGGTAGTGGATTCTCCTCTACTGGAGATTGTTACTCCGGTGGAGAAACCCTATCCCGGAGTCTACAATTTTAATATTAAAATATGATTCTGTGTGCCAGAGAGGTCCCCTGAAGGGGCAAGTAGGCAGCAATGGTCAAAAGACTGAAAACCAGGTCTGGCCAGTAAAATCTCCAGTCACGTAGCCCTAAGAGACCTCAACATGTGTAAACCCACAATAAACAAAGAGTCCACAGTCCCAGGAAGCTGGCTTGAGGGGATTAGCGTGTGTGTCCCAAGCTGAGCAAATATTCCATCAGGCAAGGACCATTTACATGAAGTCACACCACAAAACACAGCTGAAGATCCTGAGACTTTGGCAACACCTTGCAATCTCATCACGCAAAGGAAATTACCATGGTGGAGCTTCGTTATCACTCCAACACCCATTGTTCTCCCCAGGAAGGAATTAGTCCTCCAGCTACTTTTTCCCCTACAAATAATCCCAGTTTTTGAGCAGTTCTTTGGATCACTCCCAGTCATCCCAGCAGACCATTGCTCCATCCATTGAGTGATCCCCTCAGCCCTCTCCATGCTGAACCCCACTTCTTTGCTGCCTTCTCGGACCCAAGACTTCAGGGCAAGGTGCAGTATTACCCCAACACCAACCCCCTCAAAACTCCCCTGTCCAATTTCCTCTCTTTTATTTCTTAATAGCTCTTGGGTGAGTGTATGTGTGATTGCGTTGGTGCATGAGACTTGCATTCAATAAAATCCATTATTTGGCAATTTGGTGTGGTTTTTGGCTTGGCCTGACCCCATAAACACTGGGTAAAAAGACCTCGCTAGGTTACCCTGCCTCTCACATTGCTACTGCTTGTGCTTTGCTAGTTTCCATTCCCCATCACGTGGAGCACATTGAGGTGTCCCCCAAAGGACCCCAGAAATCAGGGTAACAAGATTTTAAACAGAGGTTAGATGGCCATCTCTCAGGTGTGCTTTAGAAGTAGATTCCTACATGGCAGGGAGTTGAACTAGATGGCTTTTGGAAGCTAGGAAGGAATTTTAACAGCCAGATAATTAACTAATTCCTATGATAGAGCTCTGTAGGGAAGTGACAGGAAGGTGCAGTCCATCTGGGAGCACTCTCCCATTCCTTCCTCCATTGAACCAAGCCAAGCCAGTTCTTTATCATCCAACCTGACTCTACACTCCCTCCCCTCCCACTTGGTAAGCAGGAGCAGCAGTGGCCCATTCTGGGACTTGACATGGGTTGGGGAGCTTTTGCATAGGACACAAAAGGCTAGAGAATAGCCTCATGTCTCATGAAAACATATGGGGGAACATGAAACTTCATTGATGGAGTGTTAGGTTCTGCCTGCTTAATGTGGTATCCCAGGCAGTTTGTTTTGTTTGTTTTATTTTGCACAAAACGCACTGTTCCTGTGCAAAGAATGAAAGAAGGAGAAGTTGAAGCATGTCTGTATGTACTCCAGCTAACCCAGAAGAATAAAAACCTTTTAGGTGAAAGCCAAGATGAATTCCTGAAAGGGTATCAGAAAGAGGTGGTTTTTAGGAAATAGAAAAAGGCAAGCACATAGAATGTGATATCCAGGATCAGAAGACTCAGAGATATTCCATGTCATTGAAACAATCCCATTGGCACCAGGATCTCTGAGAGGGATGGAGGCAACTGTGAGTAGAGTTAACATGCTTTCTTAGTGGGTATTGCTTTCCTGAAGTTTGTATACAAGGTATGATAGAGAGGTTGCCACAACTGATCAGAGCCACTGATTTTCATCTAACCTGTGCTGATCCAGGAGAAAATGCTTGATACCGCCAGGATAAATCTTGAATTACTCTCCAAAGCTCTTGGTACTAAAATAATTGATTGTTTTGGGGTGCTGTGAAGCTCTGGGACTTGGATATTATTTTCATAGTTTCTTCCAGTCAAAAATCAAGAATCTGCCAGCAAAACTTAGATACTGAAAGTGAATAGACAGAATGTGTCAGGGTTGGTAGGATTTGGCTCCTTTGAGCATGAGCAGAGTGCTATCTGTGAAGCAAGGCTTTGCTGCAGCAAAGAGTCCCAGTGAAGCAGAAAAAATTCCAGAAGCTCATTAAGTAAGACTTAGCGTACTGATTTATTGCCGCACTCTGAAATAAGGCTTAGCAAAAACATGCTAGCTTTCCAGCAATTAGACAAAGAGGAAAAACAGAAGATAATGGATAAGCATCTCCCCTTATAATCAGTATACTGCCAACGGCATCGCAGGTCCAGCTAGGGCAGCTAACTGGCAGCTGGTCAAGGCAAACACCAGCCTTTTTATGCTACCTTGTCACCCTGGAACAAGTGGGGTGACCCAATCAATGCTCTGGTGTGTGGCCTTCTCTAATACACAAGACATAGCCATACCAATCCTGCTGGGCTTGCACCTGGCTGTCTGGCCACACTGCCTCTTATCTCTGCCATCCACTCACAGAAAATCTTTGCCTGCCCAGCAACAACCTTGACAGAATGGACAGAATCTGTAACTGGGAAAGGTTTGTTCTATTTTTTTATCATGGAGTAGACCACTGAAATGAAAGACATTTAGAAGGAGATGGGATGTATCTCACTAGGACTGTGAAGAATGTGTTTAGCAGAAGCCCTAGAAGTCTAGTTGAGAGAGCTTTAGAAGACAATCTTGCTGAAGATGGAAACAAAGGCCTGCAGGGCTAAGTACTAAGCAACATAACGTTGTATATGACAAATGGCGAAGGAAAGCAGTGGAAGTGGAATCTTGAAATTTTCAAGCAAATACAGCTGGGAAACCAAGAAGGGACTGTATGCACATCTATATACTTACAAATGTAGCAGAAGAAACAAATGGGGTAATATCGGAATGTAAATATGGCAGGGTGACACTCAGAATTGGAATATAATAATCAAAGGGAGGTGTGTGTGTGTGTTTGTGTTATTTGAAATCTGGTATTTCTGGTGTCTTGAGTGCATGTTTGTCCACCTACAGTAAGCTAACTTTTCCAAGTGCCCTACCAGCTCCAACAGATATAAGCTGTCACTGTTAAGTGTCCTAACCTAAGATTTGAGGTGGTTCAACCAATCATGGAGGAGGTTACAATCCCCCTGAAAGACTGCATTTGCAGCTTGGGAGCACTTCTAGATCCATTGCTCCAAATGACAGCCCAAATAGATATGACAGTCAGGTGTGCTTACTATTGGCTTCAGCTGATACACCAGGTGTGCCCCTTCCACAGCTGGAGGACCTAAAGATGATAATGTGTGCACTGCTAACCTCAAGGCTTGACTTCTGCAGTACACTGTACATTATGCTACATCTGTACCAAGTTTGGAAACTTCAATTAGTGCAAAGCACGGCAG
The DNA here is from genome assembly GCA_948474755.1 of Ctenosaura bakeri. NCBI lineage: Eukaryota > Metazoa > Chordata > Lepidosauria > Squamata > Iguanidae > Ctenosaura > Ctenosaura bakeri. The sequence continues at coordinate 711,513 of CAOLHI010000112.1, forward strand.
TCATATTGCTTACTAGTATATCTAGGAGTGATCATATTACACCTATATTAAAGTCACTCTACTGGCTTAGTTTCTAGGTAAGGTACAAAGTGTTGGTTGTTACCAACCAAGTCCTACATGGTTTGGGTCCAGATTATCTATGGGATTGCCTTCTCCCATATAAGCCATAGCATATACCCAGGTCTTCTGGGGAATATTTACTTCAGTCATCCAGGGCTAGGCTAGCAACTGTTAACCTGAGGACTTTTTCATCATCCCTCCACCCACCCACCCACTTGTGAAATGACCTACCAGAAATGATCCAACAACTGGATACGCTGTCTGCACTTAAAACAGTATTAAAGATTGATCACCTATGCAGATGATTTTTAAATTATGAGTTTTTAAATAGTGAATTTATTGAAGTTTTTTAGTAAGTATGTCATTTTTTACTGATGATGTTTAGCAATGTTTTGACCAATAATGTGTTTTTAATTGGTGTTTGTGTTTTTAACTGTTTTATGTGTCTATTTGTTGCTGTATTTTAATCTATTGTTCTCCACCCTGATCCCTGGGTAGAGGTAAGAAATAATAATAATAATAATAATAATAATAATAATAATAATAATAATAATAATAATAATAATTATTATTATTATTATTATTATTTATTTCTTAACCTCCTCTACTCAGGGATCAGGGTGGAGAACAATAGATTGTTGTTGTTGTTGTTAGATAGATCTGTCATGTTTCAGTTTGCATTCCTTTGAATTTCTTTGCATTCCTTTTCACTTTCTTCAATATTTGTCTAGCTTCCTCTATTGCTGTTTCCTTGGATGCCTCCTGCTTTAGCTCAGGAGGCTGTGCTGGGTCAAATGCTTTGGGTCTTTAAATCCAATTTTGGTTGTTCAGTTTCTGGATCTATGGCTCATGCCAGGTCAGCCTATATAGCTGTAATAACAACAAAGTTGTAACCTACTTACTGCCAAGCCAGTTGTTTGTGGTAGTTGATTATTACTAGGGATGGGCCAACCCGAATCCTCAACAAGGATTTGAGATTTGCAAATCCAAATCCCTGCACCAAAATAAGCAAACTAAATCTTTCAAATCCACCAACCAAATAGTTTGTTGGAGACCAGGACACCTGAAAACCTAGGAGACCAGACACATAAGGAAAGATGGCAAGTAGGTGAGTTTTTCCCTTGGAATAATAATGGCCTTTGCTAACAATTTCAGAAATTACATCTGTGGTTGTATTCTATTTAAATTGAACATTTAATATTTAAGTTCAGCACTATTTTCTGTGCTGAAAATCAATGGCATGTATAAATGCTGGGTTCAGTGGGTCTGACACCTAGCAGAAGTAGTGGGGCAGAGGGCAGGGTCACTCAATCTCATCCAGTGATTGCCACATATAGGCCAGTGTACTTCTTTTCACAAGACCAGTGACTGGTTGTAAACCTATAGCTAGAATAAGATGAAAAGTGAAATGTCTCTCATGGTTTCTCATGAGCCCCATGACAAATCACATGTAGCAGAAAGGAAAAAAATAATATTAAAAATTGGCACCTCCAGGGCCTGCCAAAGGCCTGATTGGTCTTCTTGAGAGTTCAAGAACAACTGAAAGATTCCTTTGCATGGATCCCTTGCAAAACTACAATTCTGGGGTTTGTAGTTTTACAAAGTGTCACAGCCTTCTCTGCCAAAGTGTGCTGGTGCATCATCAAACTACAGACCTCAGGATGCCAGAAGGAGCTATGCAAAGAAAAAACAGTTTTGACCTGGATTATCTCTGTACTGTCGTATGTGGCCCTGTTTACACAGGCAGGAAAATGTGGGATTAATCCACATTTTCCTGCCTGTGTAGAAAGGGCTTTCATGTCCTTTTCAATCTGGGGAAATCCTGAGGCAAAATGATGACAATTGTCTTGGACAGATTTCTTCAGAGGGAGGTTTGCCTTTGCCTAGGCTTTTGCTGAGGCTCAGAGAGTGTGTCTTGCCTAAGATTATCCTTCTTTCTCTTGCTTTTTAAAAAACGTATTCAAAAGGTTCAAGATTTGTGAGATTTGTGGATTCCCAGAACCTTCCAGGGATTTGGATCCGTATTTGGATTCAGAAAATTCTGGATTCGTCCCATCTCTAATTATTACTATCTGGGTTCCTTCCCCCTCCCCAAACTAACTCACTGCTATTGGGCACAGAAATTAGAATGTGCAAGTTCTCATGTAAGTGAACAACCATGAACTCCTGCTCCATCACCAGCAAAGAGTAAAATGTTGACCTTTCTTGTTCTCTGATGTGAAAATAAAGCAAGTGAGAAATTAGATCACTAATGAAATGGGTTAGTGATGAGGATGACATTGAAACATTCCTGAGATAGTAACATGAGAAGAGCAGACATGTCTCATGCCATTTTCTTGTTCTTTCCCTAATTTCTAGTGGTGAGTAAATTTAATTCCCCTCTCCACCATATTCTTAGAGAAGCCTAACAAAAAAAGAGAACAGAAAGTATAGCCAGGACTTTGATTACATTCTTTCTTACATTTCTGTTGCACCATTAAGAAACAAATAGGTACTAAGGAAATGGAAAAATTTGTTGGTTGTGAGATAAGTTATAACTGACTACAAAATAAGAAGTAGAAATAAGGGAAGATTATTAGATAGGTATATAAAAATTTAGTTTGTTTTAGTTTATTTTAATGTACCTTAACATATAATTATAAGTTATTTCAGATTATTGAAATATATTGTAAATGAAGATTGTGATATATGTTATATTTATATTGGTTTGTTAGTGTATTAATTTGAAAGAATATAACACTAATGAGAAGTTCCATAGAGAGAGAGAGAGACAGGGAGAGAGACAGAAATATAAATTGTTTTAATTTTGTGGTTTTTATTCAATAAAAAAAAATTAAAAAAAATAAGAAACAAATAACATTTTACAGTAAAGTCTGATTGCCAAGAACAAGTTGATCATGTGTCTAAAAAGAAACCACAGGTTCGCAGTCTCACTTCTTAAGATGAAAAATAATGATTCTGTGCCAAGCAACAAAGTTTTCAGAGAGCAGTTATCCCTTCCCGCCTCTAGAAAAAGTGAAAGGATGAATCATGCATCTTGTATGAACTGACAAGACACTCATCTGTTTTTTGTTTTTGTTTTTTTTGTGACTAGGAAAGCACTTGCTCTAAGTGTTGGCTGTCTGGACTGGAAACATGGTAGCCAGTGTTGCTTCGAAGAAAAAGATTTTGGTTGAATTTGATTCCTGCATTCAAAGTTCTTGTATCATACGAAGGTGTTGTTTTTTTAAAAAAAAAAAACACCCCCATGAGTAATTTACTAGGCTCTTACTGGCAAATCTGTTCTGAGTGCTTAAGAAAAACACAAAAGCAGGCCTAAGCATGTGCCAGGTTTCCATGACTCCCTAGTCAATTTCTAACTGCAGCTGCCTCTCAAGAGCTAATTGCCCAGTAGGAATTTTGAGTTTTCTGCTGGCATTCTTCTTTTTTTCCTCTCCCCCTGATTCTGTCTCTTGTTTCTCAGCAGCCCTTGAATTCTTCCTTCTTCAATAGTGCCCATTTAGCATTCAAGAGAAATTAGTACGGAATCAGAACTTCTATGTCTGAGCCTAGTTGCCTGGCTGCAGTGTTCCACAGAATATAAAACTATGCACCAACTTTCCAGACTGAAGATTTGTAAGATTTCACCATGTGTTTTACCTCTGCAAGGGACCTGATTCTGCCACCCCACCCCAATCCTCAACTGATTTTCAACTATGTGTTTGATGCTGTAATGAGGCATAGTATTGTATTTTGCAAAGGCAGGCCATAGTATAGTCGGGGCCAGCCATTCCACACCTGGTACCCCCTGAGATGTGCTGGACTATGATTCCACTATCCTCAGCAGGGCAGGCCCAGGCTAACAGGGTATGATGGAGCTACTGCTCTAAGACGTGTGGTCGGTGCCTGTTTGTAGAAGGCTAGTCTCCATATGGATACAGCACAAAACACACCAAGGACCAATTGGCTGTTCTAGCCCCTGCAATGTAAATCACCTGTTTCAAAGCCTGCAATATGACTCACTCAAGAAAGGGGGGGAGTGTACTTTTTTTTTAAAAAAATGCTTTAATAATGGTTATGGTTGAAAAATGAGGACGCAACAGTGTTTAAGCAAAATAAAAATGTGAACTTTTCACAAAAGCACACAATTAATGCATATTTATGAAAAAATGTAACAAAAATAAAGGTGTTTTGCTGTTGTTGCAGCTGAAAGCGAAGAAAGCCATCCATACCCTTCACAATCTCTGTATGGACTCTAGGGAGGCTAGGATGACACCCTCATTGCTCTCCTTCCACTACCAACCGAAAACTTTTCTACTTAATAGGCTTTTAGGGCCTGACTTCAATAGGCTTTTGACAGTATGTTATTTTGGTGTGGTTTTTTTATGCCTCTTTTTTAATGAATTTTAAATGGTTTTACTTCTATAGATTAACTGCTTTTTAAAAAAGCAACTATTAGATATATTTTAGTGATGTTTCTGCTTGGTTTTAATCTGTTCTGGTTATAGTATTCTGTAAATTGCTTTGAATCCCAATTTGGTGGGGTGGGGGGAAGGAGCAGGATTTAAATGAATAGAGGAATTTGGAACAAACTTCACAGCAAGAACTAGAGAAACTCAATGACTTGGAGTTTTGCAGCTTTTGACATCTTTTGCTGCAATTATTCTGTTCCCTATCCCCTTCCTCTACCATTCTGGGGTGGAAACAAAGCTGCAGAGCTTCCATAGATTTGGGTTTCAACGTCCAGGCCTAATGGTGGCGCTGGATACCTCAAGGACTGGACTTGAATGGCAGCTGCTTTATGATTCTGAGATACTGGTGTGTTGCTTTGAATGTAGTGCCATCTCTGGACTAGTTTCTGACCTCTTGAAATATTTGCCTGAATGATCTGTCACTTTGTGGCTGGGGTTACAATGGGCTTAGTGGGGAGGAAACCCCTACATACCAGCCCAGAAGGGATGCTAATTTAAACAGTTGCTACCCTGAAGAGGAAAGAGAAGACAGAAAGACAGCTGCATATGCCGATCACTTAAACTAACCTTCATATGAACTGATGGGATTGCCAAGGGTGAGATTATCTCCTTAAGAAGTTCACAGAAGTGCTAGGTGAAGATGGAATACTCTCCCCTTCCTCCCATCAATCTTCACTTTAAGTTTCTAGCCTAGTGCCATCACCCGTTCTAGCTTCTCTCATCACTCAGGCTTGGCTGCCAGTTTTATGAGGGGGTGGGGAAGTCTCTAGGCTTTTCTGAGCTCTAAAAATGCCTGTCCCTTCAAGGAACTGGAAGGGTGCCAGTTTGCTGAGGGGGGAGGGAAGCAGGTGGGAAAAGACACAGAAAAAGCCAGAGTGAAATTGGAAATGGTGCATGTTCAACTGAGGGGGAACAGAATGTGACAGTTTCTTACATTTTCTGCTTGCTTAGAAATGTAGCCCTAAAACTCTGGAAGTTTTTGTTCAGCACGGATTTCTGCAAGCAGTTAAAGCTTGGACAAATGCCACTCTCTTGTCACATCACATGACCTTGTTTCCTGTTGAGAAAAGCCTTGTGGCTGTTATGTGGGAGTCAGTTGGTTCAGGACTAAAGAAATTGACCAAAAAGTTGGAAATGTTCAGTTTACCCCCCTCCAACACACACTTTTCTGGATAGCAGCAGGAGAGGACAGCATTCAATAACCAGAGCCAGAATCCAGAGCCAAACTGGGTGCCTTAAGACCAGTCCAGGTGTTTCCTGAAATGAAGGAGACTTTGAAATCACAGAAAGCTCTGTGGACATGCTTAGAAGTTAGATAGTCTGGACAACAATATTTATAAAGATTCCATTCCTCTGAAAATTCTGATGATGGAAGAGAGAAGGCTGTGTGGTGAACAAGGCCCTTTCCGCACGAGGCTGGTGAATTGATTCGTGCTGTTTCTTACCGGATTTTCTGGGCTCAAAACAAGGCAGACTTTCCCTCATTTCCTTCCGCACAGCTACTGCGTATGTTCCATTCTGATTCGGAGGAGTGTGAGTTCATGAATCCACACTGCCTCCACCATGGCCACTCCTGCTATTCCCCTCACCCTGCCCCATTGGCTGTGATTGGCCTGTTTTGTTTTTTTTTTTGCATGGTTTAGTACATTATTGTGTATGTGCGTATGTGCATACGTACAAAAGTCCATACTACCCCCTGCCCCCCCATAAGCCCTCCCCTGACCACCAATTCACATTGGTGCGAATGTACGTGTCTGCACCACTGTGAAAGTATGAATCGGATCGATCTGGAAAATTGGAACACTGATTTCTTTCGGTTTTCAAATAGCACACTTTACCATCACATGGGGGCACATTTAGTTGGAATTACATGCAGAACGAAGGTAAATAAACCAAACCTAATCTGTTCCAACATGCAGAAGACCTCCATGGCAAGATGCATTGGCCCGCTTTAATAACCGCGTGCAGAAATGGCCCAAGTCCACCTTCTAATCCTAGGGCAAATTTTAGCAGGCACTTTTTAGTCATCATAGCTTGGATGAGAAACTGTCAATGAAAAGAAAATCACTGCCCCCAGTTTCATTTGCTTAGTCAGTTTTAATGCTGTAAGAAAGTAGCAAGTCTGGAGTTCTGTTGGGATATGGGAAAGTTTTCAGTTCTTTTATTCCATGATTTAAAAAATAATTTCTTTGGCCTTTTCAAAAAAATAAACTTGTCCTTCTCTCAGGCTTTTTCCTTTTATTTATAATATTCTTAATTTTTGCTTTTTAAAAACTTTGTTAGTCTGTGTTATTTGTCTCTTCATTGTACAAAATTTAGACAAAGAATTAATCTTCTTTTCTCCTAGTTAAGAAAAAGAAATTGTTCCATTCCTATTGTCTTTTACTTTCTCTCTCTTCTTCATTAATCATTGTATTAGACTAACATTATTGCCCTATTTTTCAGTCTGCATCTTCCTTTCCTTTTATGTAGAATTAAACGTGAGGCAAACAGTATAATCCAACATGACTTTCTCCTATGAATTTGGATTTTTTTTCAATCTCCCTCAATCCATTTTCATTCTGTTCTGCTGTTGTACTTCATTACATTCGTTTTTGCTGCTGCTGCTCCTCATCCTCCTCTTCCTCCTCCCCCTCCTCTTTTTCCTTTATCCTCAGTCAGTACCTTATTTCTTGCCTCTTTGTGACTGTGTGCAAGCAACACACCTATTATTTTCCCACCTTGGTTTTCCTTTCCCTTGTTTAGGAGAGCGTAATCTGAGGTGGCCAACTCTATCTAACCTGCAGTTTCCGTAAGGACAAGTGACTATTTGAAATCTAATTCCCCATTTTCCCCATTCAGCTACTTTTATGGCCAAGATCCTGCTTCAGGAGACATATTCTTGCACACAGCTATGATGAATCTCCCGGTGCAACCCCCCCCAACCCACCTTTATCAGTGTGGCAGCCCCCTATTGGCAGTTTCCATGTTTGTGGACAGGGAAGAGACCAGCAGAAATGTATCAAGCTTTTTCCTTTTCGCTTGATCTACTGTGACAGACTTTCTTCAGGATCTTCCAAGATTCCCCCAGTGGTTCTTGAGGATGATGTCATCGTTGTGCTTCCACTGATAGGAAAAATGTTTGATGCTTCTCTGCCACTTCTCCCACTCTCCACCACCACAAAAATGACTGTCAGAGTTGGGGAATGCCCTGCTGTAAAGATGGAGGGGAGGCATTTTGATTTTTCAACATGGAACAAAACTCCAGCCTCCACAGCAATTCCAAAAGTCAACTGTGATAGAATAAAGTTAGGCTTATGCCATCATATCTCACTAACAGGATGGCAGTCTATGTGGTTTTCATATTCATGTCTTTGTTATATTAGTTATACACACTTTAATTTGTATATTGATTAAGGAAACTGCTCTCCACTGGAAAAATGTGAGAACTATCCATCAATATAAGTGCTGTACCTATCCTTCTGAAAAACTGCAGAGCTATCTCTGTACTATCTCTCGTTTTTACAACAATGGTCCACAAAGCGCCTCGGCACATATGTATGTCATTTTCTTGATATTCTCCAAAGGCCAATGCTACTCAAAAATTCTTGCATGTTTTCACCCCAAACTTGTACACTTTGCTTCTCTCCAAAAAGGAAACTATGGCTGAAAATTTCTTCCAATTCTGAGATGATTTTTTAAAAAATTGCAAAGGTGAGGTGCTAACCTCCCTGGACCTATTTGACTGGAGTTTAGAACTCAAAATTTCTTGCACAGGGGTTATTGTCCCTGAAAATTTCACCAAATTCTTAGAAATTGGAGAGGGGTAACCTCTGTGAAGCATTTATCTGCAAATTGTTTCTTAGTGTTTGTTTAAGGCTGGAAATTACTAATGCAATTACAAGATATATATTTGTGACTGGCCTGTATTCATGATCCTTACATATTCCCTAATTTAGGGATACATAGGGACTCTAGAAGTCCTCCAACCCCCAGCTACTGGGCAGCCACTGCTAAGATCAATGGACATCTGTTTCCCTGTTGATTGGGAACAGACTGATTGATGATCCCTCACACAAGCGATATTGATATTCGTTGTAAAGGAGGATTGTGACAGGGACCATAGTTTTCTCTGTTACACCACAGATCACTTATGGGTGGGGCTGGGGCCATCAGACAGCTGCTTCCTGATCAACAGGGGAACTGTGATGTATAGGATAGTTCTGAGTTTAAGTAATAAGGTTTAGAGGCTTCAAAAATTGGTGGACTGGAAATCACTATGTAGCTGCAGATCTAAGGCACTTAAACATTCATAACTTCCTTAGTGAATTCCAACCTAAGTAAACAAACAGTTTTTATAAACTGTATCTAAGTAAGTGGTAGTATGAAGATAAACGGTAGTGTGTAAATAAATGTTGAGACCCAATATGGTCTATTGTTTTGAGTGTTGGACTAAAACTCCAGGAGAACAGGATTTTACTTGTTCCCAGCTATGCAAGCCCAATGGGTAATGTTGGACAAGCCACATGCTCCCCCACCTCCTGTGTTTTTCACACAATAAAACATAAATGAGAAAAACCTGGGAAGGGGAAAAGCCTTCTTGATTTCCAGTAGCAGCGAACGGAAGGCGCAAATCTCTGAATTTTTGAAATTCACCTTCATTTTTTCGTGTGAGTCAGGTCAGATGACCTATAAATCAGTCTAAACCAAATCAGAGTTTTGAACTTAATCCTGCAATATGCGCACATCCCCAGGAAGAAGATGATAAAATACACAAAAGAAACACATTTTGCAGAACTTATGGATGTCGGATTGTGTGTGTTTCTGTGTGTGTTTGTATGTATGTGTAAAGACTGAGGAAGAGTCAAATACATACCTGTATCCTGAATCTGTTTCCTTGAAGCATGACTCTTATCTTTAATGTATCAGAAAGTGAAAATGTGTAAGCAAAAAAAGTATCCACATTTAACAGGCTTTTACTATGTGGAGCTGTATAGAACTTTGTATTTATATACTGTCAAAAGCTTTCCTTTCCTTTCCTTTCCTTTCCTTTCCTTTTTCTTTCTGAAGCAAACTTGTCTGGACTCTTTTTTCTTTTTCTTTTACCACTAATAATGACAGTGCCTAGGCTTCAGTATAGCTTGGCTGGGTTTTTCCCTCCTCCTTCATAGTAATTCAGTAGTAGTCTGAAGGCTGCAGACAGAGAGCCTTAGAAAATGCAATTTTCCATTCCTCAGCAGACCAGCATTCACTGACAAATTGAGTTTCCTCCTAGTGACTTGTTTTAAAGCTACATCACTCAAATAAGGACTCAGTCTGTAAAATCTTATATTTGAATTCACATTCTTTTGAGAAGTATGCATGAACCAGATGATGATGATAGTCGGACTCCTGTTGGGGAGTTACATCTTCATAAGTGGACTTACATCTGTTGAAATTAGAATTGAGCAGTTTCAGAATGTAAAGGGCTGCTGTTACTATTACTTTGTAGGGGAGCTAGCAAAGTGACAAATGCACAATGGGAGAAAAGTGCATTGGTCCTGTGGTTCGTCAGTCTCATTTGCATCAGAACACCAGCTAGGAAGTGTCAAAGTGCATCAGGACATTCTTACCAATGTCCCATTATTCATCTTCACAATTTACTAGCAGGGTTTCTTAGTGTCTCTGTTATATAGCAAGTATACATAAAGTTATGTAACATTCACTGTGATAGATGATTCCAGCCAATAATAGTAATTGCTTTCACTCAAGTGAGTAAATTATACTATTTCCCACCCCATCCTTTCTCTGCTGGTGGCACATGATATTCTGACCCTTTGCCACATTTTAGACTCATGCCCATGCTTTCAGAATGGCCTAGGATTCTGGGATTCTAACTTTTCACTGGTTTGTTAACTTCTAACAAACTAATGAGATTTGGAGAAGTCATTTTTAACAAGGGCTTCTGGAGTTCTCAGTTCTCCTGCATAAATGTAGTTAATATGAGCTTAACAAAATATTACTGTTTAATCAACAATGGTTGTATGCTAGATGCATGGAGAATTGTTCCTGGAAGGAGCACACAAGAAAAAGGCTTTCCCTGTTGTGATGTCAACATTAATATGTTGAGCTGTACAGCTTTACTAGTTATCTAACATCAGGTCTAGGATAGCAAGACACCTGACTGATATCCTCTGTGGTAAGGTGGACAGTAAATTTCTGCCCAAACAGAGTTCTGCTCTTTTTCCTTTTCCCTTCCTGAAGGACTCATATATTTCCTCACCCCAACATAGCCATTTAGTGATGGTGAATAGCAAGGAGTACCAAAGAAACAACCAGCCATGTCCCTATAGCTGTATGCACTGAGTAACAAAGGCAATATCCAGGTTCTCCTCAAATTCCTCCAGAGATCCCTGGAGATTATGTTGTCATTGTTCATCTGGCTACAGTGACACACCTGGATACTTCTCTGCAATCTCCACTCTGCACTGGGCACTAAATGGCCTTGTCAGGGATGGCAGGAGGGAGTTGGAAGTTGTTGTGAGAGGGAAGTGGTGGTGTTACATGAGTGTATGTTGCTGGAAGGATGCTAGCAACCTGTATGTTGTGTGCCTTCAAGTTGTTTCTGACTTATGGTGACCCTAAAGTGAACCTATCACAGGATTTTCTGGGGCTGAGCATATGAGGCACTCAAAGTCACCCAATGGGTTTCCATGGCAAAGAGGGAAATCAACCCCTGATCTCTAGAGCTGTAGTCGAATGCTCAAACCACTACGTCATGCTCGCTTTCCATATATCTTCAATTAGAACCAGAGTTTTAAGAGTATATCACTCCAGCACATGTTCAAATTACATTATTGTTATAGAGTATGAATAACATTTCTGGAGTACTTATTCCTACAACTCACAAAGATCTACAAGTTGGAACATGTGACCTCTTCCATTCTACACAATTGATTTAGCTAATCATATAACTAAAGTTATCTTGAATCTTCTCAAAATCATTTAGACCAAGGAGAAAGTTCTATAAAATTCAACATGGCATAATAGTAGACCTGGAGCCTATTGGTTAGTCTCAACTAAAGACTGAACAGTGAGTCAGTTTGCAGGTAAATTCTATTGATTCAATGGGTCTACTCTAGTTCAGATTAAAAATAAAATTCAGGTCAGAATGTTAAGATTTAGGTTGGGAATACTCAAATCCAATCTTTTCCCTGAGCTTACTAAGTGGCACTGTAGTTACCATCCTCCAGTCTAGTTTACTTCACTGGTCCATAGTGAGAATAAATGATTTCAAAACACAACCTGGATCTGAATATTGTCTACAGTGTCTATTACATTTGGCAATTTAGCCAAAAGTTCAAAAGCTGTCATTGTTTTGAAATGAACTTTTTAGTAACATATGTTTAATTTAGGCTTAATTTTGTGTATATTAAAACTGCAATTTCTTATTGAAAACAATTGTGGGTTAACAACTGTGTAATGGATCTGCATAAATTACATGGCTGTTATCCCTCATTTAATATACTTTTTTTTCAATCAGTTTGATATTTAATTTACAATAGCTGCCTCTGGCAATTAGTGTTCTGGGGGCTGCTGTTGGTGAATACACAAGTTCAGTACTCTTCTTTTACCATTCAGGTTGCAACCATGAGATAACACATTTGCTCCCTTTCTTATGCAACTACTTGCAGATAAATAATTTCAGGCTTCCAGAGCAGGCATTTTGAAACAAACTGGTCTGATCAAGATTAACATGAATCTTGTGGGAGCACCTTCCAATTACTTGCACAGGCAGATTTGATAACCATGGAATATTACGTTTAGTTTGCTTCTTTCTTTTTCTTTTTTCTTTTTCTTTCTTTACATTATTATTGTCTGGGATCCCCCAGGTGCCCTCTAAAATTTTAGAAGGCAACTGGGTAGGATCACAAAAGCTACAGCGACTCCTTCTCTTCTTGGTTCTTCTCCAAGGGGCATTTCTGTCAACAGGATATAAAAGTTTTAGGGAAGAAGAAGAGAAGTGGAGAAAAGAAGACTGAGAAGTGACATGACAGCCATCTTTTAAGACTGGCTGAGATAGAGACCCCAAACCCACTTTTGCCTTGATTGTGGTCTCGGTAAGGCCATTAAGCTAAGCTATCAAGCCTCTGTAGGCCTGGGACTTTATGGACACAGGTAAGGCTGTCTAGGATCTGCTGGGTTCTCTGGGTACTTTTCTTTTTCTTTTCTTTTCTTTTTCTTTCTTTCTTTCTTTCTTTTTTTTTTTGGTAAATATTTTTATTAAAATTTCCAAAAAAGATATAAAATGGGAACATCTCTTCTAAATGTTCCTCCCCCACAACTCCCATAACAAGTTTTCTTCTCCAGTTTTGCCTAGCTGAATCAAACAAAAGAAATACAATACAATACAATACAATACAAGGAGTCCACTCCACTATACATAGAATCTTTGGCATAACAATCATGATTTGTCTTTTAACCAGTCAATACATTTTTACCCTTTTTATCAAATTATATCATTATCATCATTGGCTTTACAATTAAAGCCACTCTTTTATTTTGCTCCATTCTCTATCAAATTGTTGCATATATTTGTTGTTTAATGCATTTGTCAATTTTTCCATCTCCATCATATCCATAACCTTTAATTTCCATTCCTGGGTACTTTTCTTAGATAGTCCCATCAAGCAGGTAGTCCTTGTATGGACTCAGTGTGGGACTAGGACTAAAGTCCTGGAGTAGGTCTGATTATGGCACCCAAGGCAGTGGTGGATCAGAGGAAAAGGGTCCAACAAAGAGGCAAACATGTAGAGGTATCCTCAGCTGAAGATGAAGGGAAGGATGGTACTTTAGCTTCCATTTTGGCTAGAATGCAGGCCTTAGAGAAGGTGATGTTCCCCTAAGACAGGTCCTTCCAGTTCCTAAAAAGGCACCCAAGGTATCCAATAAGGTTAAGATTATTAACCAAATCTTGGCTTGTCTGGACACCTTAGGGAGATGTAAGTGACATGAGGACCCCAGAGGACCTGTTGCAGCTGTTGATAGTGATGATACAATGTCTGTGGCTTCATTGAGTGATCTTAGGAAGCCTCAGCAGCTCATGTGGCTTTAAGTAAGGCTTCTGACATGGCTATTTGGATTTCAGGTGGCTCTAGTTGGCTCTGGGAACCTTGGATTCCTCCTGTGGGACACTGTAGCTGCAAAATGCCAGCAGTTGCTCAGGATCTGCAGGTTAATGATACAACCTGCTTGGGCATGAACTCAGCCTCAATCTGCACCCTGGTCCAGTTATTCCACTAGTACAGCAAATCGAATATGGCAGGTCAGGGACTGGGTACCTATGATTCCTTCAGCCAGTGGTACCTATAATTCAGCCATTTCTTATGGAGAGCAGATGCTTTATTTGGGTGATCATCTTCTTAGCCCACAAGGGATAAGATACTGCAAGGTGAATACATAGATGTGTTCACCCTCCTTTATCATGAGTTGGATGACAAGGAAAAAGAGAAGCTGAAGAAACACAAGGAGATAGGACCTGGGCAAATTGGCTGTCTGGGGGTGGGGGGAGAGAGAGAGAGAGAGAGAGAGAGAGAGAGAGAGAGAGAGAGAGAGAGAGAGAGAGAGAGATGTATGTTGGGGTTATTGTTAGAGCGCAGCCTTTGCAAGTTTTTTCCTTGATCCAGTAAATGGATAGTATTTACAGGCTCTATGTAGATTTTTCTGCCCCTGCTTGGTTGCTTTATGATGAAGTTTTCCATATAAGGATGGCACCTAACTCCACCCTCAGATGGGATCAAATGCAACCACAGTTATGGATGACCCCTGTATGATCAACTCAGGGTTAGTGATCACACAGTGGTCATACTGTGTAGAAAACCCAAGGGAGCAAATCAGTTTGGTCTCAGGGTACCCAGGACAACAGCAGCTGGGAGTTTAGTGTTCAAAGCAAAAGCTGATGCTGCCCCTACCTTTTTATAGAATTTAAGATAGTCTTTTGGGCTTATGTCTTAATTGCCATGAGTTAAAGTGTACTGTACATCAGAGTTAATATTTACTGGATTGTGCCCATTGCGTGGTTTTCTTTCCTTTTTTATTTCATGTTTTACCTCTCTTCCCTTAGTTTCTAGTGATATAGTTAGATGTATTGGATTTACCATAATTATCTAGAACTGTTTTCATGTTTCTTTCTCATGGAAGGTAAGGATAGAAATGGGAAGGAAGATTCACTGGTTTTGTTTTTAATTAATATACCAGTTTTGTACCTCTCAAGACTGACAACAGAATGGAGCACATCTTTCACTGGAAATACACCCATTTCAAAACCATGCAAAACCAATTGGCATGCTTTAGTCTATGGAGGGAAATATATACAAAAATCCATATATGTTAAAATATGCCTGACTTTCAATGTAGGCTTTTAAAACAGCAACAACTAAATCAACAACACAAGTCTTGCAACCTAATACAAAAGTGGGATGAGATGGTGGAATTACACAAAATACAATAAAGATCACTATCATATCTCTAAAAAGTGATGTGCCTTATTTATACATACCGGTAATATTGTAGAAAGTATGTTCTTTGACATTCATTTTGTTAAGTAACAAACAGTCTGAATCTAAGCCTGTACAGTTTTTTAACCATTTTCTTCTCCAATAAAATAGGAATAAAAACTGAAGGATATTTTTTCTAAAAAAAATAATAATTCAGAAATACCACAGCTTTGTAGCTTGCCTTCTTTTGTGTATGTATGTATTTTAGGTAATGGTTAATCGTTGTTTGTTCTTTCAAAGTGGAAAGGTACAGTTTCCATACCAACAGAAAGTAAGTTAAATTCTATGAAAGAAAGCAGAAGACCAGCTATTTTGAACTTCAAACCAGGCAGGAAAGGACAAATTGGTTGAGAATCTAATGGCAGACAACTTAAAGGCAAAGTGAACCTAAATGGGGAAAAGCATGAGTATGTATGTGGATTATGGTAGAAATATAGGAAATTGACATTTAAAGCAGCCTCAGAGAAACTTGGGATATTGTCATTGGTGGAAACCACTCTAGTAGGCTGCAGTGGAAGAAGATGAGGTGGCAGGCAGGTCATTCCATTTGCTAATGTGCCACCTCCATTAGGTTCCTACCTTTGACAGCTCCAGAAGTCATTCAAGTAGAATGCAGCAAAGAAAGATGAGGTGGGAGGCAGGATCCTGCTAGAGGTGAGGGATGTGTATCGTTAACATTTTCATACAAATCAACCAATTCCACTTCCCAGACTAATAAGCAAAGAGAGACAAAATTATCACTCAGTTTTTCTGTTCCTCTGCATTTTGTAATGCAGTTTTCTGATCTAAAAAGTATGCAAAATCATATGCATGTGTTAGCAAGGGTGGGAATCATGTAATCCTCCAGCTATTGTTGCACTGTGAATTCCTTTTGCTCACATTTAAAATAATAATAATAATGTGAAGTTCTTAAGCTGCAAGTATTATCTGGATGTTTCATCAAACAATGATGTTTCAGTATGGTTGTGCAACCAATGCCTTGTGTTATGCAAGGAAGGAGATATCGTATTATATTTCTATAGTTCTGTTCTCTGTTCTCAACATTTTTATCATTTAAATAATACCATTGCTTATCTATTCAGTGCAACAACTGTAACAGTCTGGAATATGTGTTTTTTAAAATGTGTAATTTGGAATACTTTGGAGTATATGATCACAGCTATAATATTAAATGATACTCTGTGCCATAAGTATGACAAAGGTTAATCTCCAAACAAAGCAGTGTGAGAGTGATTGTTTGAACAACAAGGAAAGCAATTTGAATCAGTAGAGGATAGCACTGTTAAACTGCTGCTGATTTGGTGTTATTGTTAGAAGCAGCAGCCTTAGCATGCCCATATTCAGTAGCTGCTAAATTGCATGTCTCTCTAAGTCGTTAGGCATAACATGTACCCACATTATTTTCTGTCTTTTAGTCTTAGCCACAACTTCTCTCTTCCATCACTTAGTCTGCAGTTAATCTGAGGGGTTTTGTCCTCCATTTTGCAGCCTACATCTTTCTCTTCCCTGTTTGAAGACCACATGTTTGCAGAATCTGTCTTCCTGAGGTTTTATAAAACCTATGGTACACGCAAGTAAAACTCCATCATATGTTTTTACCAAAGACTAAGGCCATTTCTGCATGAGATTGATACATTGTAAAAGTGTCAAATTCTTACTCTCCCATCTGCACATTGAACTTTTTTAGCTTCGTAGTTTTCCTTGTGGTTCTGCATGGTTTCAGCTCCTAGAACAGTTCACTGTGGTTCACTGTGATGTGAAACTGCTGTATGTGAAAACCAGGAAAATTATGATGTAAATCTCCCAAACCACTTCTTTTTCAGTTTTTGCCTACATGCAAAAGCATAGCATCAATTCACATCACAGAAGTGGTTGGCTAGGGGCGTTCACAGGCTGTCCCTTCTGTCATTTTCATCCCTATCTCTCGCCACCAATCAAAGGACAAGCTGCCATCATTATTGTCTTCCTGTGTTAAATGGACAGTGGGAAGAGACTGGATCTGGTAATGGACTGTTAAAACGTGTTTTTTCCCCACGTATCAACGAACATACGTTCCTATGCACAAACATAGCAACACAGAAATGTGTTAAAAATGTGTGTGTGTGTTGTAAATACGGACCAATCAGTGGGGCAGGGAGGGGCGAGGGAAGGGAATGGGAGTGGCCAGGGACTTGTTGTTGTGGATGCAGCAGCAACTGCTGTTCTCCACAGTAGTAAGATGTAAACTGGGGGGGGAGGTGCAGACAGCACAGTTCCTGAATTTCTGGATTCAGTTTCCGAATCAGAGTATAAAAACACCTCTCTTGACACACAGTGAACTGCTCCTCCCCTTTCATGCAGAAATGGCCTAAGTCTGCTCTGTTTCTCTGCTAGGCCTTGTATGGAGGAGATAGTAGTGTGGGATAGGTTGTTGCTCATCTTCTAGTTGTCAATTCTATTTTCTCTGCTTGCAAGATACACTGTTATCACTTACATTCTCCAACACTTATCTGTTTAAATACAATGAATGAATGCATGTTCTACAGGCCAGAGAGAGAGAGAAAGAGAGTGAGAGGGTGAACTGAGCAGAAGAGGTAAGCATCTCAAAAGCTGGGGATTCAGTGAGGATCTCATGATATAACTTCAGGTCTCCTCCAAAATAGCTGGTCCAAGCACTCTCAGATAAGACAGGCTTAACAGCAAGCTGAGATTCACTTATCCACCTGGAACTCATGATTTATACCACACTATCCAAGGAACCGGAACAACCTGACTGAAATGTATAAGCTGCCAAAATGGAAACATCAAAGGAGCTGAACAGGACTAAAAAAGGCACCTTGGTTGATTGAAATATTGAGAAGATCCCTCATAGGAACCAAGCCAAACAGACAATGCACAGTACCATTCTGTTGTGTATGCGCACTCCCCTCCTCACCTTTGTTGGACTGACAAAGGTTTGTGTGCATTGAACATATTCTTTGTGTGATTCTGTCTATATGTATGGTCAAGGACATGTTTGCTATGCTGCTTGCTATTTAGAGCCAAATCTATCCTTCTTGGTCTCTCTTTCTTCTCTTTCCCTGTAAAATGTCTCCTCTTTCCTCACAATTTCCCTCCTTCCTCCTTCAGTTTCACTCTCTCCACTAAGCCCTTTTCCTTCAGTTTCATTCTTCTTTGGAAAATAATCTTCTATTTCTCTCTCCCTGCCTGCTCTGATCTTGAATTTTCCTTCTAATTCATGCCAAACCTACCCACTCCTTTATTTTTCCTCCCATCCTTATCAAGGCTTTGACAATATCTTTCAGCAAGACCATTAGGAAACACAGATAGGTGATATTCTGATTATTCATACTCTTTTATAATTTGTTTTGATGATACAATGAAGTGCATTTATTTCACTTTAATTGGAGTATGGGCTGGCATCATATTAGAGACATATGCAGGCATTAAGTCCACCACACTCTTGTTTATACTCTGTATGTGTGGTCACTGGTTAGGATAGTATTCTCTTCTGCAGCAACCAATCTCCCATCACCATTTAGCTGCTACAGCTCTTGCCCACTGACTGATGGACAGCAGGAGAAGAAGATCAAAGAAGCAATGAGGCAATGAGCAATGCCCTCATTGATTACCTCACCTGCTAAGACCTCCAAAAGAACCTGGCAGATCTTAGTTACCAGGATAGAGATGTCACAGCAGCCACTGGTCTGCATCTGGCTACAGAGACATAGACACATGCATGTTTGATTCTGCACTCTCCCTACTCTCCAATAGCCACTGAATGGCCATGGTGTGGGGTGGAGGCAGGGCTGAAACACAGTGTGCGATGGAGCCTAGAGGTGTTGTTAGCCTGAGAAACAGGCCAGCCTTAGCAACAGGTTGCCAAAGGACCCAAGTGGCTCTGGGTAAGAGAGGAACGCAGCCCGTTTGGTGCATGAGAGGGGCTAAGCTTTCTGGGAGGAGCTCTATATTAGGGGATAACTTGCATTTTTTGGAGAGATTCTTTCAGGGAGAGAAGGAGGGAGGGTTTTGCTGGGTAGGAGTGTGGTTTTGTTAGAGGTCTAGTGGGAGGCAGAGAAGAGAACAAATCACTTCTAAGTGAGTCAGAAAATGAGACCCTGACTTAGGGATTATGGCTTTGAGCAGGGGAAGCCAAAAGTCTGAGTGGGTATGATAGCTTTTTACCTGAATACTGAACTGAAGAATCTGGTTAGACATTTTTGGAAGTTCTGTTTTGCCGATATATACTTATAATACGCAATACCTTTTCCCTGTTTGTTGTTTTAATAAATATTGCATTCTATTTTTTAAATTTCTGACTCAGCAGAGTACTTTTCTTCAGTTCTTTTTTTATAGAAACATGCTACCACAGATTATCAAATCCTTTTGAATAAGACCAGAGTGGCTTTACTCCTTTCTACTGAGGTGGTGGATTTAAAAGGGGAAAGCAGGGTTGTATAAGAAGGTGGTGGGGCAGGGTGCTATAGAGAGGCTGCGAAGGTTGCTACCATCTCCAGTCTGAGAGAAAGAAAAGAGGCCAGGCCTCCCTCCAACCAAAGCCATACAAGATATCAGTCTTAGGCCCTTTCGACACCTTACCTTCTTCCGGTGCTGGGATTGCACGAGCAGCCTCTGCCGAAAGGCTCTCCCTTCCCTGTTGCTTCAGCTCTGCACAAGCTGCCTGCTCACACGAGACCCTCCACCTCTTCCTTCCACAGTGCAGCCTGGGACCTTCCCAGACTGCACTGGGGCAGGAAGTGTGACCGGTCCAGCTCTGGAGGCTCCGCACGCCAGTTAGGTGCATGCGGGGCCCAGGAGCAATATGCGATTGCACACCATTTTCGGCTTCGAGCTGAAAATGAAAAGATGTGCGACCGGCCCCTGCCAGTCCCTGGAGCATCGCGCAATTGTGAGTGCATCATGCAGATCACTCCTTGCAATCACACAATGCTCCAGGCCCTCTTTCGAGTGGCAAATGCTATGCAAAAAGGGCCTTAATCTTTGACTGACCAGTCACACATCATTGCTTAATAAGTAAAAGATCCCATAACCCTAGATTGGGACATGAGGTAAGCCATGAGAAATTGAACACCTGACAGTGAAACATTTACCAAATGTTCACATCACATAACACTTTCATGTAGAAAATTACCAGAGGGCGTTTGTGTGGTAGTGTTAAATCCAGTTAGATGCACTAAATCTGGGGGAACTTGGTAAATTAACCCTGATGTTGGTTCCATTGATTCTGTTGGTCTAGTCTAGTTGAGACGAACAACTAGATTTAGACCATAGTCTATAACAGTCAAGACCTATACATTGCTATTCAGAAGTAAGCCCAACTGAATCCAAAGAAAATTACTCCCGAGTAAGTGTAGACATGACTGCCACTACAGTGCACATGATTTTGGAGAACATTTCAATATGCAACCCCCTGCCTGCACTTCAGAGTGATAAAATGGTATGCTCTGTGATTATTTTGAATGCGCACAGCAGTTTGAATCTGACAAAGAAATGGTAGAAAATGGGACTGATGAATAATTCAAAGTAGAATCCAATACTATTGCCCCATTCACTCGTTTCTCTTTCAAGTATCTCCATAGGTTCCAATATCCCTACATATTTATCTTCCAACTATGATTCAGACCAGTAATTTATCAGTGGCTGAAATTGGCTTTCATGCAAATAATCATCATCATAATAATTTCCCCTATGAACAGGCTTTTTAAATGTTTTCTTTCAAAGGTTGAGGCAGTGCAGCTGATGCAAAATGACATGATATGCTATTTCCTTGATATGCTCTGCTAACAGAATGCTTTTAAAATTATTTATATCATAATAACATTGTGAGGTGATGATGGTGTCTAAGCTCCCATTGTGGCAGACACTGAGAAAAATATTGAATTGCTTCCATCCTAAGAATTTGCAATATGATAATATTCAGTGGTATTTTTAAAAATGCCCCATAACTATTGCATTACTTTGAATATGCAGAACATGGAAATAACATGTTACAAAAAATTATGTTGTTTATTGAAGCAATTGGGCCACAACAACATTCCTTCAAAAAAATACACAAAAGCTACTAAAATCTATCATCTAAACTTTAGACTCTAGACTTAGTAGGCTCTTAGTAGGCTCTAAATCCTACTGCTAGTCTCAAGTAGACTTGCTCCATTGAATCAATGTGATTCTTTGTGTTGACTCACTATTCAACAATAAAATGTCATTTTATTGTTGGTGTAACAAGTAATGTTTAGTTGGTATTTGAAAACACTATGGTGAGGTCATTTGTGGGGATCATTGTTAAAGTAATTTTTAACCCTCATAAAACTTTCAGTAGGTGAATTCTGGGTTATTTTCTGACCTCACTGGAATTCAAATGTGGTTAGAATTACCAGAAGTTTTAAGGGCACATAGGTAACCCTTTTAGCCTTCTCAGAGAACTTGGAGGGCTGTATCCATCCAATGAAACACCTTTAAAAAAACCCTCCCCAAATGCCCTTCAGGAGGCCTTTTAGCAACAGTATGTGACTAGAAGTCACTTCCAGTTCATTTCCTCTTTTAGAAAAATGCCCTGGGCCCAAAGTATGGCAAAAATGCCCCTGTCCCCCACGTAAGGCATTTGGGGACATTTGTTCACCTGTCTGATGCACAGTGTGCCTTGATGCACAGTGCATCCCATTCAGCAATGGAACATTTTGACCAATCCCTCATTGTGCATCATTATAATTCACTAATATAGTTATGTATCATGTCAGTGACATAACTGTCATCATGAAGTTGTGTACTGAAGGATTCTCTACCAGTTTTTCTAACTCTTCAGGTGACAATGCTGGCTATCTTACATTTTAGAGTAGATCTATTGAATCAATGTTGAATATTGAGACAATACTTAGGTAAATTTCATTGATTCAGTAGGTTCATTCTGTTTGGAATTGTCCGTAAGATGCAGGCTCTTTTGTGTTTAGTTTTGTATGAATTCTGCAAAGCATTCATACCTGATTATGAAACATTGATTCCGAAACACTGAAATATGCTGAGTTGATAAATGTTAAACATTAGAGCAATGTAGAAGTAACAGAGTGGTAGAACATTATTAATAAGTAATGAGCAATAAAAAAAGAGTAACACTAATACTAACATGTCAGATTTTGTACTTATGCTTTGAAACTGTTAATATGCATTGCTATTCACTTTTCAGATTTTTAGAAAAAGTGTGATATAAATTGAAGAATATTTCTGTTTTTAGAAAGTGAAAAGAGAGAAGAAATACTTCTGGATGAGGAGCACAAAGACCATATTCAATGCTTTGCCCTCTCTGTCTCCAATTATGAACTTTAGCTTTGAATCAGAATAAGGCTTTACAACTAATAATATTTAAAATGGTAAGAATATCTACTGAACACATCACATCAAAAAGAGATATACTGGAGGTTATAGAATATGTTGGTGACTTAACTGGGAAAAGATCCTACATCTTTAGA
The DNA here is from genome assembly GCA_948474755.1 of Ctenosaura bakeri. Classification (NCBI taxonomy): domain Eukaryota; kingdom Metazoa; phylum Chordata; class Lepidosauria; order Squamata; family Iguanidae; genus Ctenosaura; species Ctenosaura bakeri. The sequence goes on from CAOLHI010000112.1 coordinate 734,001, forward strand.
GCCCTTTAAACCAATGCTGCAGAGATCATATTGCTTTCAGGCCAATAAGACTGTAATTAAAAATTTTAAAAAATCTTTCAATATATGAATTGTACCACTTTGGAGTGAAAACCATAGTTAGCACCTAAATTATTTTTGTCTTTTCAAGATTTTCCAAGCAGATGATGCTTGCTTAGAAAAAAGTTTCAGAACTTTGAGCAATTTAATTCAATAAGGATGAAAATCAGACATTACAGTAATGAGGAACAGTAAGGCACTTCTGGGAAGGAATCCAAGGAGTTTCCTAGGATACTTGGTTTTAAGCAAGACCCATTGCTAGGAACTACTGTGGATTTCATGTTACCCTGAATGACACTTCTCCTCTGCTGAAATTACTTCAGAAGTATACCTTTGGCTTTTCTCTTATGAACAGCAGATAAGGTGGTACCATTGTGCCACTACAGGTGGGGTCAGGTGACTAAATACTTCTCTGCACTAAAATAAAATAAAAATAGTACAATCTTAGTTATTGGAAGCCATTTGTCAGGAAGAATTCAGTGACTATGCCTGTCTCTGAAACTTGATTTCTGCACAGAGGGATTTCTTTTAATGGAAGAGCATTCAATCAGCGAGTTTCCACTGCAAGTCTGAAGTGGTACAGGTGAAGCAAAATTGCAGCACATATATATGCCATTGTAAGAACATTATTTTGCTCTGTGACATGTTGAATGCAGAACCCAATGTCCATATCCATGTCAGAGGAAGCCAGGTCCTATACCATCCCTTCCTTCATACATCTAAAATCTTTATCTCTGGCTGTCCCATAAATCATGCAAATGCAGTATCCATGTTAACTACAAGACAAATTCTATTTTGTGGTGAAGCCATCCTTAGGACTACCAAAAAAAAAAAAAAATCACAGAATTCTTTGTACAAGCTTTAAAAATTGATTGCAAGGACCCTATTTTGTTCCTGTCCTTTCCGATTTTATACTAGGTTAAAAAAAAACCTAACCTAGGGAGGTAGCATAAAAAGTCTCCAATTGTACCAGAGCTGACAGAAAATATTCTGGGATAAACAAAACGTGTGTGGCTCTCCAAAATAAAATTGGAAAAAACAGGAAAAAAATAGGGACTTTCTGGTCTTTTCAATCAGTCTGGATGCACCCTTTCAGGAGAGGAAATTCACATTTGCTTTGCTTTTGAGGAAACAAAAAATGGGAAGTCTGGGCAGTTGGAAGGCCCCCAAAGTAGCCTTGGGGTCTACATGAGGCTCCAAGGTTGCATTTTGTACACTTTTTCTTTAGCCCTTGTCACAGTCACACATGCACACAGGACTGAGGGAGCCAGACTGAAAAGTAGAGAAGGCTCTGGTATCTTTTACAGTTGTGTAGAAGATGGAACTTCAGTAAATGTTGTTCGGCTCTCAACCAAGTAAGAAGCAAAACCTGCTGAAATTCTCTCTTCTGCACAATCTTTAAAGACACAAGAACAGTCTTCAGTTTTCACTATGGCAACCCCAAATGCACTTCATTAGTACAGGAATGCCATGTCACTTCATAAACCCTCAAAGTGTATATGCATGATAAGATCTAATTATATTCAAAATCTCCCAAAGCCAGCGCGTTGTACAGCAGAGCCATGGACTGTGAAATTCAAGATGCATCCTGGAAGAAATAGAGGTCTTGTTCACAGAACCAACTGAAGACGTTTTCTTACTTGAAGTGAAGGACAAGATATTGTCTCAATCTCATTCTATACAGAGAATCCAACTGGATTAGCAGGTTGGATTACCTCAACACAGCCAACACAGACTGTCAGGATGCCCTCCATATTAAATAATGGGATATGTAGTCCAGTATAATGTAACAGACTGCTTGTAGCTAAAGAAGCCTAGGTACCAGTGACCATTAGATAAACACTTGCTAGGAATGTGTTTATAAGTGCTGCTTGGCTCTCACAGGTTCAAGGTCTCTTGGCAAAGGGGGAGGGAATGTGGGGAATCTTAAACTCATGTATTTCCTTTTGAACCTCAGTCTTCTCACTAACGTCTGTTGCATGTACTTCACTCCAAATAAATAGTGCTTGTGCATTGTACTATTTGCATGTGTGGATTCAGTTCCTGACAAAGACAGCATCCACCTCACTTAAGGGAAGAAAGTTTAGTTTATGGGGAGAAGAACTAGCAATATGGTACACAAACCTCTGTGCTTTAGGAGGAATGGCTGGGGCTTAGTAGTAATAGCTGGAGGTGCCATTGTAGCCCTAGCCATAATGCCTACTGCCTAAGATGGTTGTTTATTCTACCTAAGGGAGAGCTGCCTTTACTTTTACAAACAAAAGCAATTAATTCATAAATCCATGCATTTAGCATCATGAAACTTGCTCTGAAGCATCTGTTCTCACTATCAGGCCAAAATCATATCCTCAGAAATCCTCGCATTCTACCATTTTCAAGATCTTCCAGTCTTGGAACATATACCATGCACATATAAACTGTGCAGGGAGATTTTTCAGTGAGGGTTTTACATTCATAGATATTTTTCCTACCCTGAGGGATAATTTAAGACTGCATGTTTGCTCTCTTAGCAACAAAGCAGCTATATTAGTGCCATTATATTTCAATTAGAAAAATTATAACTCAGTTAGGAACATGACAACTCCAGTGGAAAATTGCAAACCCACTGGAAAATGAGCAGGCCTACAGAAATATTTTCAATCCAGTTGAGGTATTACTTTAAATCTACGGTGGGATTACGAATTACCCGGGAGAAAAATCTGGTGATGGTAAAATACCAAAACATCTAAAATCAGCAAAACAGTGATACCTTTATTGAGCAAACCAAAAATATATAAAATGCCATGCAAGCTTTCAAAGCTCCACTGGCTTCTTATAAGGCAGAAGTGTTTAAAATCATAAAGTAGAAGAAAAAAAAATGATGATATTAGAGTCACAAGCCTACATTTTGTCAAGATGTTTTTGTTGCTGTCATTTAAGATGGTCTGCAGGGATATCAGTGCAGGCAGGTGTCACTCCCTTCTTTGGCCATGTGAGTACTAGGTGATAAAGAGCCATAAAACTCAGGCAATAAAATGTCAACTCCATAATGCTAATGAAAGAGAGGACTACTTCTCTGGATCTATGTATAGCAGGACTTGTCCAAGACATTTTGTTATTGAAAACAGTAAAGAAAATGATGCACCAGTGTGTACAAACCTCCCCATGGTTTTAAATCTTCTGGGAAGGCTCTTCTCTCTCTCTCCCTTTCTCTCTCTTTTCACCCTGACAAGTATACCTGATAGAAATACAAAAGCGGGACTTCTGTGAGGCTGCTCCCTGGCTCTAAAAACCCACAAAGTCAAAGTTCATAGTTTCCAAAGTTGCTTAAGCTATTCTCACACCCGAGGCAAAAAAAAATCTCTTCCCATATCTGGAAGTAAATGCTAACAGGTAAAAGAATAAACAGTTTGTTGTTACCATATAGCACTCAAAATCTATTGTCTGGTGTTGTATCCTCACCCTGTGTAGTGGTAGTGCTGGCTCTAATGTGGTCATAAGATACAGTTTTAGATGTATCCACAAATTCTGTCCAGTGCTAAGAAGAAATTCATCAGGAAATACATACACATGCATTCTGTGTAGAAAGGCAAACAGTAGGTAACAGCATGCATTTGGGGGACAGCTCCTCCCTTTGTCGCATCATTTCTATTTTTCATTCATCTTTCTCCTAAAAAGGCAGATGTTACTGTGTGCATAAACACAATTTAAAAAAAAAAAAACTTCACCTTTTTTTAAAAAAATCCTATTGCTCAGTTTTAAAAGGTAAGGACTAATATTACCAATTTAAAAAAAAAACAGTCCTCAGTTTATTGACTACAATGGAGGAAAAAGAGACGATGAATTTTTTATGAAAGGTCAGCACAAATTAGGCCTCCTAGTGACTGACTACATAGCAAAGATGGGATGTGTTCTCAATATCCCACCACCATCATTGTGTTGCAAATATAAATAAACATATATTGACCCAGGTGTTTAATAGACTCTGGGGAAAAGCTACCTAAGATTTTCTCATTGGCCACAGAATTGCCAGGCTCTTAGGCCATTTCCACACTAGACTGTTAGAGTGCTATTATTCCACTTCCAACATCCTATGGAATCCTGAGGTTTGCAGTTTAGGGAGGTGCCTCAAAGAACTTCAAAGGCCCCTCCCTAAGCTGTAAACCCCAGGATTTCATAGGATGTTGAAAGTGGAATCATAGCACTGTAACAGTCTAGTGCGCAAATGGCCTCAGATACTTGTATTGGCATTTGGGAGAAAGTCTACTATGTACTTCCACACTTCCATTTCTCAGTCTCCTGGGACCTATAGGTGTAACATGGGTCTGGGTGACTCATGTCTTATTTAGTTTATTGAATGTGTTATTCCTATTTTTCCTATTTTAAAGGCAATTCCTGTTTTAAAGGCATGTTTCCTTCATCGGTCCTTATTCCCTTCAGACTTTAATCCATGCTACACAGGTTCATAAGAATTTGTTCCTGTGATGAACAAGCACTGCCCTTCTATACAGAGAAGCAGTTTTAAAAATTTAGTAAACAAGACACACCATGAAGGGGAAATGGTCAAAATATTTATCTGCAAGTCACACAGAAGTTCTATGGAAAAGCTAAATGTATAAACCCAGAGCCTTGAATTCCTATCTCCTTTTCTTTCAAACCAGAAGATTGCAAATACTTATCAACAGTTTCCTTGTGAACCTATTAATAAGTTTTGGCTATTGCTGTTCCAAAAACTAGCTACATTTTTTTCCAGGCAGCAAAATACTGGATTCCTGCCACTGTTTTCGTTTTCAAAAACTGCATTCACTTAGCACCGTGAAGAAGAGATATTTAAGCAATAACATTTCTTTGGGAAATCTATTCACACATGTACTTAGTGTGTGGTACATATGGAGAGCTGGCATGGTGTGGATGATGACTGTAGGGACCAGGGTCAAACCCCTGTTTGGTTGGGCAAGTCACAGTCCACTTCAGAAGAAGACAAAGGCAAACCCTCCTGAACAAATCTTGCCAAGAAAACCTTGTGATAGGTTGACCTTGTGATGGGGTCGACATAAGTCAGAAATGACTTGAAGGCACACAGAAGCAGTGGCAGCAACAACAGAACAACAACAACAACAATATATGGCCCCAAGCAGTTTGTTGCTACTTGGGGCAACACCAATAAATCTACAAGCATCAGAGAAAAAGAACAGATCTTCAAGTATCTGTTTTCCTACTTGCATTCTCATTTCTAGAAACTTCCCAGGACAGCAACAGCAATAGATTATTTATCTCCACAAAAGTGAGCTAAGCTCTGACTTTAACTTCATAAAACACAGTAATATTTGAGGTATAAATATCATCAAAAATTCATTCCCATTGTATCGTTTGAAATGGAAAAAATGACTGCAATTCAACTAAGAACTAAAGCATAATCATTGCTAAATGTGAGTTATTATACATAGTACATACTCTCCAATGTTTCACAAATGGAAACCAGGGTATGCAGCCAAGGAACACTGAGGCCATTTCCGCACTAGCCTGTTATAGCATGATGATTCCACTTTCAACATCTTCTGGAATTCTGGGGTTTGCAGTTTCAGGAGGGGCTGGGTGGCCCCTCCCAAAACTGCAAACCCCAGGATTCCAGAGGATGTTGAAAGTGGAATCATCACGCTATAACAGGCTAGTGCGGAAATGGCCTGAGTGTGATCAAGACAGCAAAAGTTATTAATGAAGAAGAGCAGAGTGGCTAATAGAGGCTGCAGAAGTTGCTCTTGCCTGAGCCTACTGGATAGGACAAGATTCTGTCCCCTCCTCTCCTTTTCCCTCCTCGCTGTTGAGTGAATTGAGTTGCAACTACTTTTGCATTCTGAACTCATTTTGCAACTAGTGAAATAAGGCAAAAACAAAATGGGAAAGTGGAAGGAGGACAGTGAAACTGGAGCCATTTCTGCACTATATTGTTATTCCACTTTCAACATCCTGTGGAATTCTGGGGTTTGAAGCTTACTGAGACCAAAGAGCTATCTGGCTGAGAATTCTAAATGCCCCTCCCTAAACTGCAAACCTCAGGATTCCATAGGATGCTGAAAGAACAATAATAGCACTATAACTGTGTAGTGTGGAAATAGCATTTTAAAAGCAACAGAAAAAGTGAGATGACAGAGGATTAATTGGGACTGCCCCTGCTAAATCAGGACGGTTGAAGTGTGTGATATTACAGGAGTGTGTGGTGGCATCTATAGAAGATAAAAAAAAAATCCCATAAGAGTCCTCCCATAAATTTTCCTAAAGCTACTGCAAAGAAAACCCTGTCTCAACAGCAACATGAATTTAGTCCATACACAGTTTAGTAAAAGTATCTAATAGGTCAACACACAGTAAGATATTGAAGAAATGTAGAATGTAAAAGAGAGAAAGCAAGGCTTCTTGTCTCTGGAGGTCTTTCTTTGCTCTTTGGAGAAAGATGCCAAGACTCAATACAATACTACAGAGCAGACAGTCCCATTGATTCCCTTCTGCAGGATCAGGAGAAGAGGAAACAAGTAAGCATCCAGTGGAGATAGGAGGCAGTGCCAACAACCACAGGTGGCTCATCGTGAGGGCAGTGCAATGCTCAGGTTGATGTTCAGTCTTCACATCAGCCAGCCCATATAGGAACCACAGCCTAAAAGAGGAACCACTTTTGTGGAGCAGACTGATATGACTCTAGGTATGAGGAAGAAAATCTCCATAACTCAAACAACCAGAATTTGTGCATATTGTCTAGCCAGATTGTTCACAGTTTTCTCTATACTTTACATTTATACCAAAAAAAAGTTAAATCTCTCCAGTTATTTTACAATGCCTATGAATATTTAAATTTGTAATGTTTCTCACTGTTTGAGTTATCTATAAAATATATGTTCCAAGGTGCAGAAGCAGAATCCAAATTTCACCAAAAATCTGCCAACAATATGGAAAACAAAACAACAGGCCACAAACTGGAAATGCTGAATATACTTTCCAGTCCCCAAGAAAAGGGACACCACAAAATGTAGTAACCACCAGACCTATCCCTTCTCTCTTTAGTTGCCTTTTTCCTAAGCTAAAAAGGCTTAAACACTGCAGTCTGTCCTCCTAAGTGTGCTGCTCCAGTCATTTGGTCATTTTGGTTGCAATTTTCAGCACCCTTTCCATCTCTACTATATATACATATATGTATGTATATTTTTCAATAGGAGTATGGTGTCTAGATCAGTGGAAGTAATGGTGCCACTCTATTCTGCATTGGTTTGGTTAGACCTCTTTTGAATACTGTGTCCATTCTAGGCACTGTGTCCATTCTAGGCACCTCAATTCAAGAAGGATATCGACATGCTGGAGCGTGTCCAGAGGAGGATGACCAAAATGGTGAAGAGTATGGAAGCCATGCCCAATGAAGAATGGCTTAGGGAGCTGGGTATGTTTAGTCTGCAAAAGAGAAGGTTAAGAGGGGACATGATAACCATGTTTAAATATTTGAAGGGATGTCATGTGAAGGTGGGAGTGAGCGTGCTTTCTCCGACTCCACAGACTAAGACAAGGAGCAATGGATTCAAGCTGCAGGAAATGAGGTTCCATCTGAACCTCAGGAAGAACTTCCTGATGGTCAGAGCTGTTTGGCAGTGGAATATACTGCCTCGTAGTATGGTGGAGTCTTCTTCTTTGGAGGTTTTTAAGCAGAGGCTGGATGGCCATCTGTTGGGAGTGTTTTGACGTGCGTTCCTGCATAGCAGGGGGTTGGACTCGATGGCCTCTGGGGTCTCTTCCAATTTTATGTTTCTATGATTCTATTTAAGTGTGGTGACCAGAGCTATATACAGTATATGATTGCAGCATGAAGTTGCATAAGGGTAGTATGATATTATCAGCATGGTTCAGTAGTTTGAACATTGGGCCACACTCTGCAAACTAGGGTTTGAATCCCCACTCAGCCTCAGAAGAAGGCAAAGGCAAACCCCCTCTGAACGAATCTTACCAAGAAAACCCATTAATAGGTTTGCCTCATAACACACAAAAAACAAGTGTGATATTATCAGTGTTATTTCTAGGTCCTTTTCAAATTATGCCCACCTTGGAACGTTCCTTCTACTTTTTTTGTAAACAGCAGGAACACACAGGGTGAAATTTAAAAAGAGAAATCAACTATGATCCCTAGATGCCATCAGTACATATCTGAAGTTGTTATATTTATTTACTTATATCTACCTTTTTGCTAGTATAGGACTCAAGGTGGCTTACAATAGTAAAAACAAACATAGTTTAAAAAGTCACCATATACAAAATTTAAAAGGAAATTAAACTATCAAAAAATATTAAACCAGTTAAAACAGAAACCTTTTTTTTTAAAAAAAAAACAGCAAATAGAAATTCAGCACATTATACAAGACCTGTTCCCCCATTAAAAACAAAAACAAAACACAATTCTGAAAAGCCTGCCAAAATAAGAAGCTCTTCATCTGCCTGCAGAAGGACAGTAAGGAGAGTAAAGTTTAACTTCTCTTGGGCCATTCCCACACTAGCCTGTTATAGCGCTATGATTCCTCTTTCAATATCCTATGGAATCCTAGGGTTTGCAGTTTTGGAAGGGCCCAGCCGGCCCCTCCCGAAACTGCAAACCCCAGGTTTCCATAGGATGTTGAAAGTGGAATCATAGCGCTATAACAGGCTAGTGTGGAAATGGCCTTCAAAAGGAATTTCAGAGTCAGGGAGCAGCCACACTGAAGGCCCTCCCTCGTGTTCATATCAGCTGTGCTTGTCAGGGTAAAGGGAGAGAGAGAAGAACCTTCATAGAAGAAATAAAACATGGGCAGGTTTATTTGAGAGAATACACTGGTATTTTTTTTAACCTGACTATAATCACTTTGCATTTGTTTTAATGAATTTCCATTTGTCATTTTAATGTTTATTCTCCCAGCATGGTGAAACGCTTTCTTTATGATGTCTTTTGTTCCCACCACCCTACATAATTAATTTATTGTTATCAACACTTTTCTATATACATCAAACTCCAGGTTTTGCATTAGCACAGTTTTTATACCTCAGGCTTGGCAGATATTCATGTTTTGTATTTCCTGTTTCAGAGTATTGTATGTGTAGTCCCGTATCTTCTGACGTATCTCCATACCTTTGTCTTTTAAAGTACTGTAGTAGAGGAGTGGATGTGTAAGGAGATTGCACAGGCACATTTACATTCACTTAATAGGGTCTTACATATTTTTCCCTTTTGCTGATCATGTTGTGTTTATTTGTTCTTTATTAAGTTTTTCTAATGTTTCATTTATGAATTTTCCACTGCTTTCATAGTAATCTGACCATTCTCTACTTCTGTTTGTTGTTATTTTAATGCAGTGCATTCTGTGTTTCCATTGTTTTGCGAAAATGTACCTTCAGGTAGGTAAAACTGGCATTAACATGTCTGCACATCTTGAGCTCTCTACCATCAAAACAGTTCTGTCTACAACTTTCCCGGGCTTATCAGAAGTTAAAAACTGGGCAGTGTGAGTAAGGCCCTTTCTGCACGAGGAAATTAAGACGGGCCAATGCGTCTTGTAACGGAGGTCATCTGCATCTTGGAGCAGACTAGGTTCAGATTATTTACCTTCATTCCACACCTAAGTCTGATTAAATGTGCCCCCAAGTGGTCCTCGAGTGCGCTATTTGAAAAACGGAAGAAACCGGTTTTTCAATTTTCCGGATCGCACCAACTCATACTTTTGCAGTGGTGCAGATGCACACATTAGCACCAATGTGAACTAGTGATCAGCGGAGGGTGGAGCGTGGGCATGGTCAGCTTCAGCAGTTGGTCCAGCCCAACAAACGTCAGGAAGCCGCCATTTTCTCATCCTCATAGTGCGGATCTATGACCTCGCACTGCTCCAAATCAGCTTGGAACATACAGAGTAGCCCTGTGGAAGGACATAAGGGAAAATCCGCCTTGTTTTGAGCCCAGAAGAAATGGTAAGAAACGTCACAAAGCAATTCATTAGCGTCGTGCAGAAAGGACCTAAATCTCAATTCAGTTCAGAGTCTTAATTCAGTGATTAATTTCTTTTAGAGTAAACCATTGTTTCTCATGATCTACACAATCAAAGGGTTTGCTGTAATCTATAAAGCACAGATTAATTTTCTTACAATATTCAGAAGTGCATTCCATTACCCGATGTACGCTTGCAAGATGATCTGTTATTATCTTTTCCCTTCCTGAACCCAGCATGGCTTATGCCATTTCTGACTCCATATAAAGGAAAAGTCTTCCTTGTAAAAACCTTAAGTGCCATTTTACTCACATAGAAGCTCATTGCAACAGTCTGATAGTTACTCAATTTCTGGTGCCTCCTTTCTTGTAGACTGGAAGGTATATTGAACATTTCCAGTCTGTGGACCATTTTTGTTTCATTTTCCATATTTGTTGGCAGATTTTTTTTAGAATTTGAATGGATTCCATCTCTATAGGTTGAAACAGTTCTATTGGTATGCTGTTTTTTCATGGTGATTTATTTTTCCAAAGTGTTTTGAGAGCTTTTTCCATTTCACTTTCCATTTCAAATGAACTTCCTTGGAGGAATCTGTCATTGTTTTCTCTTTTATACAGTTCCTTGATGCATTGCTTCCATCATCTTTTTATTTTGTCCAGATCATATAATGTGTCCCCCCTGCTGGCCATGTACATAACATTCTTATAGACTGATAATTTGCTTTCCTTCTTCATTTCTTGATTGCAAGTCAAATTCTCCTGCCATATTCGGTTCCACTATTTTTCTTACTTTTGCATTCCAGTTACCTATGAGTACCTGTTTTGGTGTGTGATCAATTTCTTTCTGTACACGGTTGTACTATCTTTCAGGTTCTTTTTCATGTACCTCTGTGGTGGGAGCATAAAACTGCATTATGGTTGTCTCAAATGGTTTTCGCTGATACCTTATTGTCATTATTAGGTCAGATGTTGTGCTATGCATATATCCCTTGACTGTTTTTGCTATATCACTCCTTACTACTACTATCATACTACATCTTCTTTATTGTCTTTTCCTGAGTAAAACACTGTGTAAACACTGACTGAATATGTCCCATTCCTGTTTGCTTTTACTTTCTTACATTATATATGGTTATGGCTGTGCCTTCCATTTCTTGTTTTATGATTTCTAGCTTTCCTTGATTCATGCATCTTTCATTCCATGCTTGTACTGTTTAATGTTGTGTAGCTTTGAACTTTTCTTTTGCCTCCAACCATGTCTGCTGCAGAATATCCTTTCATTTTGTATCATATTTGCCCTCTGCTCTTCCCCAACAGTTGGTTGAATGCCTTCCAGCCTGGTGGTCTCATCTTTTAAAAAATATGCATGCAGGGGCTTAAACAAGTCACATTTCAGCCAGACAGTTGTGTAACCTATTTTTGTACTAATCCCCCTTTTAACTATTTCTTTAAAAATGCCCTCAATTGTTTTGTTTTGGTTTTGTTTCACATACATGATTGAAACATGGACTTATGGTAAAGCCCATTTTGTGCGGATTGATCCTGCCAAACTTGAGGCAAGTAGGTCCAGTAGTTTTGGGCTGCTCACCTTTAACATTTGTTTTAATATAATGTTTGACAACATCCTCATTCAGGCAGTCATTAGCCCTTTTCAGATATGTGTCAGAGACAGTAGGTGTGTTCTGTTATGTTCCATTCTTGCTTTCTTCATAAAGAAAGCAATACTCTACAAAGCAGAAGCTCTGCTACACATGGGGAGGCTATGAAGGGGATGAGGCTAGCTTGCTCTCTCTGCTCACCTGGATATTTGTCCTTCTTTCCTCTCCATTTTCTTCTGTGAATCTGAATGCCTGAGCAGGGCCACTGTTTGCGATGTATTCATTCTTTTTACAGATTTTTCAAATCACAACCAAATCTAGCCTTAAAAGGCCATTTCCACACTACACAGTTATTTTTTTTTAATTAAAGATTTTAATTAAAAATTTTAAAAAACCCTCCCCACTTCCAAGCTTGTTTTCCAGCTGAATCTGTGTGTATCCATTCCATTCCTACATAATTGTTGATTACTCAAGGGATTTGTTACATCTTACATTGTTAGACAATTGCTTTGTTACCTTACTACCTTGTTATATTGTTACATTATTATTTTACCTTGCTACATTATTACATTGCATTACTTACAATCTTGCTTTATTCTTATTTCTTTTCTTATATTATGTCTTTATCCAATCCAAAACTTCTCTCCATTCCCTTTCAAAGTTCTGGATAGGTTTAATTCTCAAAGAAAATGTTTAGGGAGTTTAGGGAGGGGCATTTAGAATTCTCAGCCAGAGAGCTCTTCGGTCCCACTACAAACCCCTGAATTCCCCAGGATGTTCAAAGTGAAATAATAGCACTATAACAGTGTTGGGTGGAAATGGCCAAAGTTAGAGCCAAAACAGGAAGGGGGCAATGAAAGTGCCATGGTTTAACTAAAGTGTTACTCAAACAACACTGAACCAGCACACAGGCAAGAAAATAGGGGAGAAGGCACACATGCATCTCAGGAATAATCAAATTCATGAAGATCAAGTCTGTGAATGTGGAACGAAGACCGTAAGATCAAAAAGGTAGAAACAGAAGCTACAGTAAACACAAAACTGCCACCAGACTCTAACAAAAACTCTAGAAAAATCTTTCCTAAAAGAAACCTAGGAAAAGAGCAAAAAAATAATTCCCACCCGCAACACCAGCCACTGTGATTACAGTGCTGCTGTCAAAGAGCAAAGTGCCGCTCTCTCCTCTTTCCCCCTGGGGTTTCCTTATATGATACCAATATGCCACATTATGGCTTCTGCTGCTGCTGCTGCTGCTGTGTTTCTTCTTCTTTCCTTTTTCTTTTCCATGCTCTTTCTTTCTTTCTTTCTTTCTTTCTTTCTTTCTTTCTTTCTTTCTTTCTTATTGTACAGATCATTAATCAACCTAAAATGAACTGAAGCAATCTGGATCCACTTTAGACTGATCCAGTCCAATTAGGACCTGATGTAAATCAGCTTGAACAACCCAATCAGTTTGGGATTCAGGTAAATCTACTTCGCAACCCCACTAAAAATATCTCTATGGAGTGTTTGCTTATCATTCTCTGATTAGTGTCTTCTCTATGGATCCAATAAGCAGGTGAAATGTTAAGCAAACCGGTATGACACAGCCAATATAGTGTCGAACTCTTGGAACTCATTCCCCAGCACGTTCTCTAATGATGCTTATAACTACTGAGATAAAATGAGGAAGGTATGCTTTTCATTATCACAAAGTTCCTGCCCGCTAAGCCTATTTTTTTTTTAAAAAAAAAAAGAAAACTACAAGTGGCTCTTTAATTGTGAGCGTCTTCCACCTCAGCCGTCTTGCTTTGATAGTCACTGAATAACTGCTTATACAGAATCCTCTCTGAGACTCAGGGGAATCAGCTGATGAACAGAACTGATAACAGTCACCAGGGGCCAATTTCATACTACACAATTATTGTGCTATTGTCCTACACAATTATTTTACTTACATGGCAACAAACTATGGACTCTTGGGATTTGCAGTGTCAGGATGAAGTACCTTAGAATTCTCTGCCAGGATGCTACAGGCATGGCAGTTAAAGTGGAATCATAGCACTATCAATCTGTAGCATGAAAGGCCCCCGGGTGACCTATTAATCAGCTTCCTTGATCTGCTCTCCAGCTACTAACTATTGATGTGCAGTTTTAAAGCTGTTGTTTTCCTGTTTTCTAGTTCATCATCTTGAACTGGACAGGTGTGTAACTACAAAACTATCTCCCAACAACCTGTCAAATAAAACACTGTCCTTTGTAAGGCAGGATACAAGAGGCTTAACTCAACATGACCCTGAAAAAGTCACAGAATTTCCCTCCTTCTCCACACCAAGGGACTAGCTAGGGGATTCTGGGGCTTTCCCAGTCACCTGGAGCAGATTGTGAGGTGCTCAGGAGTTGCAACAATAAAGGAAATTCACATCTCTTATGTAGGGGTTGCCATATTAGCTGGCTAGCTATTTTTGTTTTATTTGTTTTTTCTGGATTTGGAGTGTACCATTTCATTTTGGACCTTTTGGACCTTTAATAGACTCCAGACCTCCATTGTGGAGGTAAGTCCCCTAGTAGGAGCAGAGATGTTCAGTCACTATTCCAAAATGTTCAGTCAGTATTCCATCCAATTGTTTTAGACTTCCAGAAAAAAAATCAAGGGCGGGGGAAGCAAGGATCTCCCACTGTCTATTGTGGAAATAGAAGAGCTATCTCTTATTATTGCTAGCTTCTCTCCATCTCACCTTACTTGCTGCCCCACCATTGCCCCTCATATTTGTCTTCTGTCTTCTCTATTTTCTCCTGAATCAGATGGAAGTCACCGTTAGGGGTTTCCCATAGTCCTTTCATGAACCTGTAGCTTTTTGGCAAGAGGGGGAAAAAAGTAACAAGACAAACAGCTAGAAAAGCCTGTATATGATATTATATCATTGTTATTGCTGTTATTCTCATTATAATTAAAGTACTGTGGCACCACCACTTTTGCAAGGGTTCAGGCTGAAGAATCTTCAATAAAACAGAAAAACTGTGAATAACTCCCCCTGCTCCCCCTCCCATTCCCTTCCAGGTTTCCCCCTTTCCTCTCCCCATGCAAAACGAAGGGAATGGGGGTGGGAGGAAGGCTTGTATGAGCCTTCCTTCCCCTCTCTGGACCTTCCCCTGCCATTCCTATACATTTTGCCCCTGCACTGAGAACTCATGTGAGCCTTCCCACAGCCCCCATTCCTTTCTATTCTTGGCTTGGCACAAGTTCCCTGTGCAGGGTAAAATGCATAGGAATGCCAGGTGGAGCTCTGGAGGGGAAAAGGAAAACTAGTATAACCTTTCTCCCTCTCTCCATTCCCTTCTGTTTTGCCTCAGTATGAGTTCTCTGTGCCTGGGCAAAATGCATGGGAATGGGAGGAGCAGAATGGGGAGAGAAGGCACATGTACTCACAAATAATCAAGCTTGCTAAGGTCAAACCTATGAATGAAGAGGGAGGACTGTATTCGCCTAGAAATATGCATGGTCAGTTGAAAGTGTTCCTCTATCCTTATTAATCTAATTAACAGCCCAGTAATTGGGCAATGATAATCCAAATTCACATTCCATGAATAAGCAAGGATTTGACCTTGGAATTTGAGTCTTTCATTTCTAAGGCCATTTCTGCACTACACTGTTATAGTGATATTATTCTACTTTCAACGTCTTGTGGAATCCTGGGGTTGGTAGCTTACTCAGGCCAAAGAGCTCTCTGGATGAGAATTCTAAATGCCTCTTCCTAAACTACAAAACACAGAATTCCACAGGATGTTAAAAGTGGAATAGTAGCACTATGACAGTGTAGCACGGAAATGGCCACAGTTTGTGGTCATACCTTTAAACATATTGATAAAGTGGGAGAGGGACAAGCCTAAACTGTTCCATCAAGTTGACGCACTGTATTCTCATCTGCTTTTATCTAATACCAATAAGAAAGGGAAAGTCTGCTCCAGTGAGACTGAGAAGGAAGCAGCCAATTCTGTGGCATCTCCTTCTTTATCTGCATGCTTAAAGTTAAGTGTCCGTTCTCCAGTTTCAGTCAGTAAACCCATTTCTCAGGATCCAAAGCCCTTGGGTTCTCATTTGGTTGGTTCCTTCACTTACATTAACATTTCATGAATCTCATGATTGGACATTCATTTCAAATCGCTCTATGAGAAGACCAAAGCTCTCTGTTTGCATCTCTCACACCGTAGCCAAATATTTCCTTCTAAATTCATCCACATTTTTTTCCTATCATTTGTTCTTAAGGCATAATCCCAAACGTATCTGGAACTGCATGAGTCAGCTATAGAAATTATTTTATATCACTGATTTTGGCCTTATTGAAATCTCAAGCTCACCGAGAGGCAACAGCTAGAGGAATTCAAAAGGGCTGGTCCCAGCATCATCGCCATTTTAATTCAGCAAATTGCCATAGCAACCCTTGGGGGAGGGACACATTAGCAACAACACGGTGAACTAATTGAACTTATTTCACAGCTGGGAAATGTGAAAGTGAATTTCATATTTAATTGTGCTCAGACCATTAACATTTAAATCAAAATAATATTTTTTGGAGCCAGCTATGTAAGAGGAGCTTAGGAAAAAAAGATATTTGACCAGAATAAATACTCTAAAATGACTGGGGAGGCACGCAGTCCTGTCAATAAAAAAAAGAACAGCCTCCCTCACAATATAAAAGATCAAGAAGCTCCAGTTGGTAAATTCTGAAGGCAAATATTCAAACAAGGATGGAATGCTGATATATTTTTTTTCAACTGAAAAATTATAAATGTATTATGGTAGAAATCTCAGAGGTTTGTGTGCATATGTGTGTATGCACGGATTTATGTATATATACAATTAAGTTAAAAAAAAAGAGTCCTCATTCAGCTAAGTTTGTTATTCTCATTCATATTGGGGAAGGAGGACACTAGGACCCTGGAGACATGTGTTCAATAATGGAGTTCATTACCATCTAGCATGACATCTAGCATGATGTTATTTGGTACAACCTACTATGACGTTATTTCTGCCATGACACTGTTTGATGCAACCTATCATGACATTTTTGGTACAAAACAGGCCAGTGCTCTAGCACATTCATTTTGTTGTTTGTGCAGGAGAATAATCCAGTGGCTTTGTTCTTGAATCTCCTGGATATGTTGGGCTACTGAATCTGCAAAGTCACCTGAACTATGTTAGCAATGGGTTAATTTAGAATCAGCCAACAACTGAGTACTCAGGCAGGCTCAGGAGGACAGATACCTCCTACAGAGCAAAACGGCAGAAGCTTGCTTGATCATGATTTTCAGTATGAATACAGACCATGAAATTGGGGCATCACAATCCTTCTGATTTTGGGGGGGGGGAGCAGATGTCAAAAAAGGTACCACAGAGGTCTCTGGCTTGGGACAGCCAGCATTCATAGCTTCAATCACATTTTGATCCTTTGACACTGGCTCTTCCTATCATTGTGAAGCACAGGTCACCAAACATTGGATTGTTCACCAACTAATAGCAAACATGAGCTGGATTAAACCAACATGAGACAATTTAATTTTACCCAACATCTGTTACTAGATCATATACCCACACACTTTGATATGGTTTAATTGGCAAATATGATTTAATTGGCATAAATATACATTTTACTCTGCTATGGCTGCATGGCCAGTCTGGCTAAGAGGAAAAGCTGGCTGAACACGTGCATTGCACAACCAGGTCAACTAAGGCCTCAAGGCATAGCCAGGTCACAGTCAGGAAATCACTAGGAAACTCTAGTTATAATGAACTTACAGTTAGCCTTCAACAACTCAGCTTTGAGAGAATAGCATCTGTGATGTTTCCACAAAATGGCTGATTGTCTTAACCCAGTTGTGTAGGGATAAGGGAGCAATGGAGGCGTTTTGTCCTGGATGACAATTTTTGGGGGGTGTCCTAGCTCATAGCCCCATCCCTGTGTGCCGTAGCCACACCTCAAGACCACATCCCCATGCACCATGGCCATGCTGCTACACCGTAGCTGTCAGGAACTGAATCCTTGGTAGGAGAAGAAAAGGAGGGTGGTTCATGGCAAGGCAGCCTCAAAAGTGGATCTGCCAAAGTGTTCGATTTTCCAGCTTTGAAAACAATTTTGAAACTAGATCGCTGGAAAAATTCAGCCCAGCGTGCTTATTTAGGGGTTGGGGGGGGGGTTTGGCAGTTTTTAGAGTTTCTAGATTGCGATAGTCAGTCCAGACTTGAAAAGGGACTTTAGCACCTTCAAGGAAGTGTCTCCCTGAGGTGAGTGCAAAATGGACGGCCATGGCTTCTTTTTCCCAAATTGGCCAGTTGCGTTGTGGTGTGGAGAATTTTTTGGAGATGAAGGCACATGATTTAAGGTGTCTTGTTGAAGAAGAACAGCACCCATGGCGAAGTCGGAGGCATCAGTTTGAATTATGAATTCTTTGTTAGCATCAGGGAATAAGAGCAGCGGTTTGGATGTAAATTTTTTCTTGAGGGTTTCAAATGCTGTTTGGCATTTTTCAGTCCAGAGGATGCAGTTACATTGGTTAGTTTTGTCATTGTGTGCTTTTTTCAAGAGGTCAGTGAGAGGAAGAGCAATTGTAGCAAATCCTTCTTTGAAGTTACGATAGAAGTGTTATTGCAGGTTAGACCTACTTGGAGATACTCCTAGATATCATTTTGATATTAAAAAATTGGCTCTCTTCTACCACCCCTCTCCACATGTTTGTGAGGCCCCCGAACAAGCACGGACTAGGCGTGGCCTCTAATTGCTGGACATTCCATTTTCCACCCAGGCAGGCCAGAAATAGCCAGATCCTTGCTTTAGGAGACCTCTCTGCAAACACCTTCATTATGTATGCACGCTGTTTACAAAGGACTCCTTGCCCTGAGCAGGCACCCTGGCAAGCTGAATACTCAACTGCCAAACACTCTGCATTTGCATACTGGCTAACTCTTTGTCAGTTCGGACTTAACTCAATCATGTTAAATTCGAGACCATCCTTGGATCACTCCTGAGTTCCATCCAGCCTTGCCGCCGCTTTGCTTGGTGAGCCTCCCCCTCAGCTCCAGTAACTGAGACTGCTCAACCTTGGATCGCTCCTGAGTTCCAGACTGTCTTGCTGCTGCTTTGCCCAGCGAGCTTCCCCTCAGCCCCACATGCTGAGCTACAGCACACCCCAGCTTCGCTCTCTATCTGTTTTCCAGGCTCCAGAAACAAGTTCTGTATCACCCGAATCAACTATCCCTCTCAAAAATCCCGCTATCCAACTCAAACCTTTATTTTCCTTAGTTATCTGTGTGTGTGTGTTGCTTGCATTGTGTGCCTGTATTTAATAAAGATCATTCATTAATTTTCAACACGGTTTGCTTCTTGACTTGGCCTGACCCCATAAACATTGGGTTACAAGATCCTGCTGCATTACCCTGCCTCTCGTTTTGCCAGCAGTGCTCTAAGCCAATTTTCCCCAAAGTGTGTTGTTGTTTGGTTGTTTAGATGTCCCTCCCGGGACCCCAGTAAACAGGGTAACAGAAGTTGGCAAAGCCAAGGAACTGTTGCAGTTGTTTTCTAGTTCTGGGGGCAGGCCAGTTTAAAATGGTGTTAATTTTGGAGGGGTCCATATTTAGGGTATTATTGCAAACTCAGTACCCTAAGTAGTCAAAAGTGTGAGCGTGAAGTTCACATTTTGAAAGTTTAACAACAAGTTCATTGTTTATGAGTCTTTGTAACACAGTACACATGAGTTTGGTGTGTTGTTCAAGGGTTTTTGAGTAGATCAAAATGTTATCTAGGTAAACAACAACACCTTCATAGAGGAGGTCTTGTAACATAGAATTGAGAAACATTTAGAATGCTGCGGGACCAGCTTGTAATCCAAAAGGGAGAACAGTCCATTGGTAGTTAACTAGGGGGGTTGAGAAAGTAGTCAACCACTCACTTTCAGGGTCCATGCGTATTCTGTGGAAAGCTTCCTTGAGGTCCAATTTGGTAAAGAACTTGCTTTTAACCAATTGATTTAGGATCTCCTTAATTAAAGGAATAGGATACACATTAAGCAATACTGCCTGATTAATTAAATTATAGTTCACGATGAGCTTTGGTTCTCCGCCATCTTTTTTCTTGCGGAAAAATATGGGACTGGCCGTGGGGGCTGATGAGGATTTAATGAATCCACAGTTTAGGTTTTTGTTCAGGAATCTTTTTGGGGCCTCCAGTTCTTGGTTGTTCATAGGGTATATCTTGGGTTTGGGAATTTTAGCCCCATCTATCAGTCTGAGTTTGTAATCAAAGTCTCTATGTGGGGGCAGTTTGTCTGCTTCATGGTCTTCAAAAGCTTTCTGCAGGTCTCCGTATTCTAGTGGGATTTTCTGCAGTTCCTCAGGACTCAAAGTAAGTGCCAAGTCAGGGAAATTTGGTTTGGGCACTAGATTTACGTCATGGTTATGCTTGAGTAAACCTTGGGCCCAGTCAATTTGGGGATTGTGTTTTTTCAGCCAGTCATACCCAAGAACTACTTGAAAAATGATTTTGGTGGACACTAGGAAACGTAATTGCCCCTGTGAGTTCCCCATTTGAACAGGAATGGGTTTGGTCCTTTCCCGTACAGGGCCCCCTGCCATAGGTGAACCGCTCATTTGAGATAAATTGACAGCCTTTTTTAGGGGTTCAAACTTTACTGCAAGTTCTTTGGCCACAGTAGGATTCAATAAATTAGTGGTGCAGCCTGAGTCAATTAAGGCCATGTACATTCATAATTTCACATCATTTCCTTGTAAGGTTATTGTAACATATATATGACGAGTTTTGGTTGTACTTACATTCGCAGAATGTTCGGGATCCCAATCATCACTGTCCAAGTCAGATGTGGTCAGTGGGCTGTCCTCGCCATCGCAAGTTCCAGCAGCAGTTCTGTCAGCCAACAGGACATTTGGTTGGCGGCTTCGGAGTGTCAGTTTTGCAGGATGCAGGCCAGATGGTGGGAGTGCTTGACTTTTCTTTGACGGGTTTCTTCGATCCCTGGCATTCACTGGTGATGTGGCCTTTTTCCCCACATTGGAAGCAGGTGCCTTCTTTTAGTCGTTTTTTCTTTTCCTCACTGCTCAGGAAAGTGGTTTGTGGGGATGCCGGAGTTCAGTGACTGCTTTCTTGTGCTTGTCTTTGCCAGGCAAGCTGGACACTCTCCATGATGCTTTCCACTTCTCCGGCTAGTTTCATCCATCCCAGGAGACTGGCAGGATCTCCTTGGGTCAGGCAGCGGTCTAGGATGGTGGGGTTAAATCCGTCTCAGAAAAATTGCTTGAGCATGTCATCTTTCCATTCCAATACTTTAGTGGCTAACTTTCTGAATTCTCGGGTGTATTCACCGACAGTTCCTTTTCCTTGGCACAGTTTTCTCAGTTGGTATCTGGCTTGTTCTTGGAAGAAAAGATCCTCGAACCTTTCTCTAAGATGATGCATGAATAGCTGCAGGTTGGTTGTCTCTTCAGCTCATGAGCTGAACAGGCTGGCGACCCACTCCGCGGCTTCTCCTTTGAGGTGCTGGCTCAGGTATCTGACTCCGGCAGCATTGTCTAGGAAACTGTTCCCATAGTCGACCATATAATTAGAGGCCATGTTGAGAAAGTATGTCAGGGTGGCTCCACTGCTATCGTAAGCGGTTTTCAACTCCCAAAAAGGTTGGGGGCCTACTCGCAGTGCCGGTATCCTGAGAGGTGCAGGTGCTGCAGCCACTGGAGCAGCTGCTGCTGCTGGGGTGGCGCACGCCCAACCTGAGGTACCAGAAGTCTCCAGTCGTGTAGCTGTTGTTGTTGTTGTTGTTGTTCGCCTTCATGTCATTTCCAGCTTATGGCTATCCCAAGGCAAAGGTATTGTGGGGGTTTCTGGGGGCTGAGAGTGTTATGCACTCAAGGTCACACATTGGGTTTCCATGGCCAAACTGGGAATCGAACTCTGATCTCCAAAGTCATAGTCCAATGCTCAAACCACTACACCATGCTGAGTTAACTTAATATGTACTTTAATATATACCTGAATTATCTTAATACGAAACAGGTAATTAACATTTGTGACTGATCAGTTTGCACAGAAACAGCTTATGTATGAACCTGTCAATTATTAACTAAGGGAACAATACAAGGAAGCAAATCAGCACTCAGGTTGTGGGTTTGGTACTCACAGAGACAACAAAAGTTGTTAGGTGTCAGAAGTGTGCTTTTTTAAAAAAAAATTGAATGGACATATCAGAGGCTGATTGATTTTGGGGTCTCTCAGTTTGCTCTTGGAATACTGGAAGTGCAATTCAGTAAGTTGTATTTCAGAACAGCAATATCTTATCACTTTTTTAAAAAATTCAAACATGAGCAGTTGCACAGGCTTCAGTGCACAAGGACATTTTGGAGCTAGTAATTAAAGCCAGCAATTTGTCATGGTAGATTACTAAGGAGTCCAGTGGCTTGAAATAGTCAAAATAATGAGTTTAGAGTGAGAAAATAATACCCAGAGTCACAGGTCACATTATAACAGAATATAAATCCTTCTCATTGTTCAATCAAAACCGCTCAAGATTATTTAATGACTTAAGAAGCAACAATGTAAAATCTCTAGTTTGGAACTCAACTGTGTAAGTTTCAAGCAGCATAATGAAAAGAGCTGAAGTGAGAATGTCTTACTTAGAGCTTGAAATTTTGCATTAAAAATAATTACAGTTGCAGTTCTAAAGCCTAGATTGTTTTTTAAAATGCCTATTTACTTTTTCATTATTCCATAGTGACCAGATGGGTTCCTTTTTACTTACATTTTAAAAATCAGAATGCCACAAGCTACTGCTCTGTGACACAAGTAGTGAGACCATTCCCGCCCCCCAAAAAAACCCATAAAGTGACTAAAATAGTTACATTTATGCCACAAAGGAGTGAGGTTATCCCTTTACAAATGCAATGTAATGTAGTTATAATTAATTGAAAAAATAGAATAAAGTATAGTACAAGTAACTTGTTCCTTATGTTATTTCCATATTGTGATTTTACTATACACTCCATCTTCTCAGATGATCTAAACATGTATGTTCCTAACTTAAAGCATATTTTGATGCACCTTTTATCATAATCCGATATCTTTCATTTTCTAGACTCTAAGAACTTTCAAAATGTTAACATATCAAAAAAACTCTGTAAATTTTCAGTATGCAGGATCACAATCTAATGTCAGTTGAGGTACCTGTAAACCCATGGATTTTATTGTGTTCATATTTCTGCTAGATTGTAGCCTAGATGGCTAATGAAAAGCACACTCACACCCACGAAAAGTATAACCATAATAAAAAAATCAAAGACTGGGTTCACGAGAGATGGGGACAAAGTGACATCAGTAGGCCCTAACTTTCAGGTTTTGGATTGTTGGGGATGCAACAACTCCTCCTGATGCCCATGGCCAAATTCTTACTATTATTACTAGTTTTGTAAAGCGTGCATCCAACTTCCTTTCAATCATGGCTGAGATAGACAATACTGGTTCCTGGTCACAGCTAGTAATTTGAAACATTATGTGCCTCAGCTGAAGGAAAGCTTTGCGTGATGGACTGGATGTGGTCATGTCTGAGATCTCACATTTAGGTAATGTTGCTTTTTTGTCTTCCATCTCTGCAGAATAACCTTTTAAATTCACAGTGCCTGCTTTGTATCCTGATTTGCCCTTTGATCAAAGATAATGATTTGAGGAAAGTATTTTAAGGAACCTGTCAGTTGTGATGCATTAAGTGAAAAGCAAGATATTGTTCAGAACTGTGCTGGTTAACTTTCTATATGACTGCAGGTAAATTGGGAGTTGAACAAGACTTCAAATCCAGGTGCCCATGTTATGTAGTTACACTTACTGGAGACCCAGAGAAAATAGCAAGATTGAATAATTTACAATTCTGATAAGGAAGATTGGCAAATTTAATTGCTTATTACATGTACCATGGTATCTTCCTATTTATCTTACAATTTCAAAAAGCCCCCGCTACCTAAGTTTGATATTGGGTAATTAAAATATCAAGGGGACTGAGAGAATCTCTTTAATGTGTAAATATTTCAATGTAGTTGACCTAGAACTTGACCTAATTTATATTCCAGCAGTAAGGGTAGTACGCAAGAGGAAAAATTATTAGATAGCTTAAATATTTCAAACTGTGGTGGTATAGACAAGATGTCAGGAGCAAACTCAGGTGAGGAAGGCAGGTGTCAACTGACTTCTTTGCTGTACATACTTACAGACCTGTCAGAAATAGTTGCTGCATAGTGACTGAGTATTGCACCAGCGCAACTTCACATGTCATGAAAAGTTGGTTAGTCCTGTTCTTGAAAGTCTGTGGTAATTGCAGATTGAACATTCCAACCATTCTTACTGACTTCCAATAGTCACCATGCATGTCTTGACATCCAGGTAAACAGGTCAGCATTGACTGTTGTTGTTAATTTGTTTGTTTGTGGGGTGTTTTGATGGCATAGTCCCATGAAATGTAAAAAACTGCTCTTGAAATAGTGCACAGAAAGAAAATCCAGTATGATTCACATCATGACCTCAAAATAGGATGGCTGGGGTTGGGGCAGAAAGAGTAGAGTTACATAGGCAGTTAGATTATAGTATATATCATACAACATTTAAATATACTATATAGACCCCATTTGGATTTACAGCATTCTTTTCTATAGAACATACATATAGCAATATGTTTTTCTATTTTGTTATTTTGTTAAGAAAAAATGGTTCAAAACTAAAATAAGTGAATTGCTGTGTCCTACAGAATCACACAATCATAGAACTAGAAGGAACTATCTAGTCCAAGCTGCCATTGTGCAGCAATATGCAACAAAATCTTTTCTGAGAGTTAACCATCCGACCTCTGTTTAGAGACTTCCAAAAAAAAAGGAGCGCCCATGACACTCTAAGGCAATGTGTCTAGCAGTAAAGAATTTCTTCCTAATGTTGGTGTGGAATGACTTTTCTTGTAAGTAGAATGCATTAGTTTATGTCCTAGTCTCTGAAACAGCAGAAAACAAGCTTGCTCCACCTTCTACATGACCCTCCTTCAAATATGTAAAGATGGCTATCAAATCATCTCTCAGTTTTTTCTTTTCCAGTCTTAAACATACTCAGCTCCTTCAGCCATGCTTTCCAGATTTCTCATCATCTTGGGCACCCTCCTCTGAACATATTCCAGCTTGTCAATATTCTTTCTGAACTGTGGCACCCAGAACTGGACACAGTATTTGAGGTGAGGTGTGATCAAAGCCGAATAAGTGGCATTACTATTTACTTTGATCTGAACACTATATTCTTTCTTACATTGCATAGAATTGAATTGGCTTTTTGGCTCCTGCATGATATACTATACTTATGTTTACCTTGTATTCTATCAAGACCAATAAATTCTTTTTCAAATGTATTGTTTGTAATCCAGGTTTCACCCATCCTACATTTTTTCATTTCATTTTTCCTGCTACATCTATCCTATTGAAATTCATCTTGTTAGTTTTGGCCTAGATCTTCAGCCCATCAAAGTTATTTTGAATTCTGATCCTGTCCTCTGGGGTATTAACTGCCCCTCCTGATTTGATGTCATGGAAGAGCACAGTTCACCAGCATATCTGCAAGAATATATGGAGGACCTTGTCAAAAGCCATACTGAAATCAAGAAACTACAATAAATCTATTTTAAAAAGAGAGATAAGAATAATTTGGCATGATTAATTTTGAGAAACCCATTACAGCTTTTAGTAGTAAACCACACTCCTTTCTAACTGCGCATAGAACTTTTATTTAATAATCCATTCTAGAATCTTTCCTGGTATTGAGGTCAAGCTGACCAGTAGGTGTTGCTCAGGTACTCTTTTTTTTTTTTTCATATTTTTGAAGATGGGGACAACTTTTGCCTTCCACTGGTCTGTCTGTTCTCCAACAATTCTCAGAAATGATTGACAGTGGCCCCAAGAATACATCTGTAAGGTCCTTTAGCACTCTTAGATGCAGTTCAACCAGTCTGGAAACTTGAATTTATTTGATATTTGCCATCATCTATTTTTGCTCTTGTAAATGCTAGAAATAAAAAATTACTATAACTAAGATAATCTTAAAATTATTTTGATGTCATTGGCTATAACAGGGGTGGGAAACCTTTTTGAGTCTGATGGTGCATTGGATCCACAGAAGCAAAAATGGAATCATAGATTCATAGAACCACAGAGTTGGAAGAAACCAGAGGTGCCATCACATCCAACCCCCCACTATGCAGGAATACCAATCAAAGTATTTCCAACAGGTGGCCATTCAGCCTCTGCTTAAAAATCTCCAAAGAAGGAGACTCCACCACACTATGAGGCAGCATATTCCACTGCCGGACAGCTCTGACCATCAGGAGGTTCCTCCTGAAGTTCAGGTGGAATCCCCTTTCCTGCAGCTTGAATCCTTCGTTTCTTGTCCTAGTCTCTGGAGCAGTGGAAAACAAGCCCACTCTATGCCAACAGTGCGCCCATAATGTAGTGAGTGCTAGCATGCTGCTGATATGCAGCTCTGATACAGCTCTGGTATGGGATGCAGCTATCCAGATTCACATACAAAACATACCCTCTCACACATCTTTTAGTCTCATGCATATACCTCCCTTCACTCTCTCTCTCTCACACACACTGCCCTGTTCACTCACTCACTCTCTCTCTCTCTCTCACACACACACACACACATCCTACAGCTGTGGTTTACTGATTTACTTGCTCAGCCATAGCCTGCTTTTGATGGAGCAGGGCCTCCATGCTGCTAGCATGGGTTGTTGGCAAGCTGTACTACGCTCCAATCAAGTGACCCAGGAGTCAGGTAGTTGGAGTGCAAGAGCTGTCCATTGGCAGAGTGATGCAAGGTGAAGGGAGAAAGAAGAGAATGATTGCCAGCTGGTTCAGAAGTCAATATAGCAAGCCAGTTGTCCAGATAAACGAAGCCAGCATGGAGTAAAACAGTTTAATCAATCATGGCCAATCCAATGTCAAGAAAAGACTAATGTCATCAAGATAGTATGGTTGCAAGCACGAAAGATGCCAGGAAGCTTCTGGGAGATTAATAGGCAGCTGTCTTAAGACACCAGGGCCCTTTCCACACGTGGTGAGTGAATCGCTCTATGCCGTTACTAACTGCTTCTTCTTAGCTTGAAGCAATGCGGACTCTCCCTTAAGCCCTTCTGCAGGGCTCCTCCGTTTGGTCCAGGGCGAATTGGAGCAGTGCGAGGTCTGGAGATCCGCACTGCTCAGGCTGAAAATGACGGCTTCCTGTTCTTCGTGGGTCTGGACCAACTGCTGATGCTGGCCACACCCACAGCCTGCCCTCCGCTGATCACAGGCTTGCATTAGTGCAAGCCTGCACATCTGCACAAGTGAGAAGGAATGGAATGGTGCGCTCCAGAAGATTGACAGACTGGATTTTTCCGATCTTCACTCAGCACGCTGGAGGACCTCTCAGGGGCGTCTTGGATCGGACTAAGGTGCAGAACTAAGGTAAATAGTCTGACCCTAGTCTGATCCAAGGTGTGGATGACCTCTGTGATAGGACGCCTTGGCCCATTTTAACTTCCCTGTGTGGAAAGGGCCCAGGTGCTTAATGCAGCGGCATTTCCTATTTAACAACTGCTGGAAGTGGAGTAGTCTCTCCTTATCTCTTTGACAATCTTCAAAGAATAACAGCACCTTTTCAGTATCTGCCAGCTTCTGCTGGGGAGTAGACCCTCCAACTGCCTCATCCCCCAGTTCCTCAGACTCAGACAGATCACTGTCATCAGGAGCTATAAATTCTTGGAAATCTGACTCCTCTATGGCCCTTTCCACATGAGGAAATTAAGACAGGCCAATGCATCTTGTCATGGAGATCATCTGCACCTTGGAGCAGACTAGGTTCGGACTATTTACCATTGTTCCGCACCTAAATCTGATTAAATGTGCCCCCAAGTGGTCGTCCAGCATGCTATTTGAAGAACGGAAGAAACGGGTTTTTAATTTCCCAGATCGCGCCAATTCTTACCTGTGCAGATGCGCACATTCACACCAATGTGAACTGGGGATCAGCAGAGGGCGGGCTATGGGTGTGGCCAGCTGCAGAAATTGGTCCCACTGAACAAACCACAGGAAGCTGCAGAGATAGTGTGGATGTATGAATTCCCACTGCTATGAATCAGCGTGGAACTAGCTGTGGAAGGACATCAGGGAAAGTCTGCCCTGTTTCGAGCCCAGGAGAGCTGGTAAGAAATGGCACAAAGCTGTTACCGTAGTTTCTAGCCTGGACTTGTGGGATATTAGATATCATTTGATATCAATAATTTGGCCTTCCTCACCCCTTCCTCTCCACGTGCTTGCGAGGCCCCCGGACAAGCACGCACACAGGCACGGCCGCTAATACCTGAAAGATTCCAAACAAATACAGGCAGGCCAGAAATAGCCAGACTGCCACTTTAAGAGACCTCAAGGCAAGTACCACATTATGTATGCACGCTACTTACAAAGGACTCCCTGCCCCGAGCAGGCAGCTTGATGAGCCAAATACTCAACTGTCAAGCACTCTGCATTTGCATACTGGCTACTCTATTGACAACTCTGTCATAACTCAATCATGTAAAATACTGACCTTTCGGAGGCTTTGTCTCCAGCCCGAAACCCATTGTTATTCCCTAGAACGGACTAGCCTACAGCCACATTTTCTCCTATAAGAACCCCTGACTTTGAGCGCTTCCTCGGATCACTCTTGGCTTCCATCCCACCTTGCTGTCACTTCGTTCGATGAGCCTTTCCCTCAGCTCCTCGTGCTGAGAATTTCCTCTGGTACAGACTTTTCTCTTCAGACTCCCTGGGCTTCAGGACAGGTGTAGTATTTCCCATACAAAACCTCCTCTTAAAATCCCTCTATCCAACTCCAACTCCAAAGATCTCTGTGTGAGTGTGTTGCATACACGTGTTTGACTGTATATCAATAAAAACAACAATTATTATTTACTTCTGTTTGCTTCTTGACTCGGCCTGATGCCGTAGACATTGGGTAAAAGATCTCGCTACGTTGCCTTGCCTCTTGTAGTGCTAGCTTGTGCTCTTTACTAATTCCCAATTTTATAATATTAGGAATGCACTTAGGTGCCCTTCATGGGATCCCCAGAAATCAGGGTAACAGAGCAATTCACTAGCCTTGTGCAGAAAGGGCCTATGTCTCTATGTCTGAGTCTTCTGATTACAGAGGGTGAGTCAGAACAAAATAGTGGCTTTTATGCATCCACCACCAGGCAAAGTGAAAGAGATGCGAAGCTTTGAGCTGCAACCTTGAGGAGCAGCTTACTGGAATCAGCTGTGTGCATTCTTCAACTTTCCTGAATGAGGAAGAGAAGCAATAGGTGAACCCCTCAGCTGGCACTTCAAGGGGCATTTCCTCCAGATAGCAGCTCAGTCTTACCTTTCTCCACTACCATAAGGGAGGGAAGATGAGAGAAGACCAAGGCCGACTGGCTGTCAGCCTCAACAGTTTCTCCTTTTTTGGGAATTGTTCTCCTAGTTCCTCTTCTTTCTCGAAGGTATTGGGGCCACTCTGAAGGCCTTTGCAAGTTGGAAGAAGAAGCCTGGTGAGCCAATTTGCCCTGCAGATGAGAGGTTTCTCAACCAAGGGCTGAAGAAAGGAATTTGTTGTTATGATACTAATTGCAAATAGCCAGTCTTTGGGGCTGGCTGACATATCTGGAATCTTGTGATATTTACAAACCAGGTAGCAAGAGAGACCCTTTCCTTTTTTTTTCTCTTTCCCTCTCCCCATAAGAGTTTTTAAGACGGTGACCTAGAAATCATGAAGGGCCTCCAGAAGTTCTAACAAAAATAAGGAAATATTTTGGATAGCTGCAAAACGTAAGTTTTCATGCTTCCTGAAAGGGATTTTTAAAAAAATGCATAGCTTACACTAAAAATTTGGGTTGGGGATTTTTCTCTACAGCACCTTTTCCTTGTAGACCCCACAGTATACACAGTTTCCATTATCCCTGACCACTGGTCAAAGAACAACTGGAGAGGGCTCCTATACCTTTAATGGCTATGTAGAAGAGGGAATATCCTGATAAGCAATACCTGCTGCAATTTCCTATTCTACATAGCTATTAAAGGTATAGGAGCCCTCTCCAATTTTCAGTCTGGCCACTCTAAAATGGTCATGCTGGGAGGGACTGATTGAAATTTTTGTATAACTACATCTCTGGAGGGCACTACGTTGGGGAAACATGCTGTGTAAACACATTGAAAGAGACACTTAGCAGTGGCTGACTTCTTGGAGGACTTTCTCAGAATTCCATGAATGCAAAAGCTCTGTGTATGAAAGTCCAAAGCAAATTAGTTGTTCAGCTTCTATTTTGGACAGTTCTGACCTTTTGATGAGCCTGGGAGAAATGTGGTAGAAATTACTATCAGAGGCAAGCCATCCCTTATTGGCACAACACAAAAGAAAAATATCTATCTTTCTCTGGTCACTGTGTTGCAGAATATGAAAAAGGCTGATATGATTTCTCTTCAGGTGATACCAATGTGTCAGCTTTGACTTCTTTATATCTGTTTTTTTTTTAAAATGAAGTATACTACAGTTCATATAAAAAATCAAACCAAATTCTCAAGTGTCTGTATTGGAAAGAATCAATGGTATAGACTATCATAATATGGATGGGCTTGTATTGCACTTCCCACTGAGGAAGTGCTTCTATGCGACAGAAAATTTCAGGAAAAATGGTCATAAATCACATCTGTCCTTTTAAGAACTAAAATCTACTCAAAAACTTTTGTTGATGGGCAAATCTGTTGTTTTTGCTTCTTCTTCATTTGATTTTCTTTTCCTTTTTCAAAAATATGCCAAATTATTTGCATCAAAAATATGAAGAATTGAATGAAGAATTTTGCTAATTTGAAGACATTTCCATCAAAAAATAACCAGAAAAAAAACCCTACCTATCTCCAATTATAACTGAGGGTACTGGTATGCCTAACATTCTATGTTGCGAGGGTTTCTTGGATAATATTTATCATGATGTCAGATCTGTTTTGTAAATAGGAATGTGAAGAAATTTTACCAGTGTTATGTTTATGGGGAGAGAGAGCATGGTGTATCTGTTTGAGCACTAATTATAAAACAGAAGACAGGGGTTTGATTCTTTGCTCTGTCCTGGAAACCCATTGGGTGACCTTAGGTGCATTTCACACACTCAGTCCCAAAAAACCACATGATAGGTTTGCCTTAGGGTCACTGAAAGTTGGAAACAACTTGAAGGCACACAACAACAACATGTTTATGGTCAATACAAGATTTTGCAACATGTCCAAAAAAACCTATTGAGGATTTGAAAGGTTACAAAAGAGATCTTGTCTCTAACATGGAAGTAAGATAGTAAGCACCATGCCTGGTTCAAAAATATTTTGTCTAGAATCAAAGAGCTGGAGAGACCCCAGGGGCCATCCAGTCCAACCCCCTGCTACGCAGGAACACATATCAAAGCACTCCCAACAGATAGCCATCCAGCCTCTGCTTAAAAACCTCCAAAGAAGGTGACTCCACCACACTCCAAAGCAGCAGATTCCACTGCCAGACAGCTCTGACCATCAGGAAGTTCTTCCTGAGGTTCAAGTGGAATCTCCTTTCCTGCAGCTTGAATCCATTGCTCCTTGTCCTAGTCTCTGGAGCAGTGGAAAACAAGCCCACTCCCTCCTCAACGTGACATCCCTTCAAATATTTAAACATGGCTATCATGCCCCCTCTTAACCTTCTCTTCTGCAGGCTAAACATACCCAGCTCCCTAAGCCATTCCTCATAGATCATGGCTTCCAGATGCTTCATCATTTTGGTTGCCTTCCCCTGGACATGTTCCAGCCTGTCAATATCCTTCTTGAATTGAGGTGCCCAGAACTGGACATAGTATTCTAGATGAGGTCTAACCAAAGCAGAATAGACTGGTACCATTACCTCCCTCAATCTACTCCTGTTGATGCAACCAAGAATCGCGTTGGCTTTCTTGGCTGCCTCATAACACTGCTGACTCATGTTCAGCTTGTGATCTACCAAGACTTCTAGATCCCTTTCACATGTACTGCTATCCAGCCATGCATCCCCCATCCTATATTTGTGCATTCCATTTTTTCCGCCTAAGTGTAGGATGCTACATTTCTCTCTGTTGAAATTCATTTTGTTAGCTTTGGCTCAGCTCTCCAACCTGCCAAGGTCATTTTGAAATTTGATCCTGTCCTCTGGGGTATTAGCAACACCTCCCAATTTGGTGTCATCTGCAAATTTGATCAGCATGCCCTCTACTCCTTCATCCAAGTCATTGATGAAGATGTTGAATAGCACTGGGTCCGGGACAGAACCCTGTGGCACCCACTAGTCACTTCTCTCCAGGATGAAAGCAGCCATTGGTGAGCACCATTTGGGTTCAGTCAGTTGACCAATTACAAATCCACCTAACAGTAGCTCTGTCCAGCCCACATTTTACTAGCTTCTTTGCAAGAATGTCATGGGGAACTTAGTGTCAAAGGCCTTACTGAAATCAAGCTATGCTACGCCTACAGGATTCCCTTCATCTATCAAGCCTATAACCCTATCTAGTGTCTTTTCATTTTGTGAAGCTATACAAACACATACAAGTGCCAAACAAAACAAATCAGGATTGCTTAAAAGATCATATCCTCCAACGTTTTGCAGATGAAAACTGGGACCCATATGGCCAAGTAAAATCAGAGTATGATCAAGATAGCAACAGTTATTAATGAAAAAGAACACACAGGCTAAGAGAAGTGTTTACAGTTTCCTTTAGCCTGTGTCCACAGGGAAAAAAGAAATTCCACAGGGAAGAAAGAAATTCTACACCTTCTCTTCTCCCCCTCAATGATTTATTTGAGTGAAAACTATATTTGCACTTTGAACTCAGTTTGCAGCAGCTGAAGTAAGTGGAAGACAAAAGGGAGAAGTAGGAGGAGGAGAGAGAAACTGGGACATTGTAAATGCAGATGAAAAAGTGGGATGACAGAGAATTAACTGGGACTTTCCCAGCCAAATCTGGACAATTGAAGGTTATGAAAGACATGAACACCCCACTCAGCATTTCTGCTTTTTAATAAGCTGTGATACTGAAATGTAGAATTCCAGTATGTGAAGCTGGAAAATGCCACCATGTGAAGCTGGAAAGTCCCCATGTGCTGCTGGGACGTATATTCCAGCCTTTTATGATTTTTAGCTATTAATTCATCTTCGCTGCCACCACCCGCTGAATTATGAATGATCTGGACACTTGGACAGTACAGCGGGACCCTGTCCAACCACGTACATCCCTAAGCTTAAGGATCTTCCTTTTCCCCCAGTCTACCTAGCTTGGCGTGGGAAGGAGAGAAACAGGGTCTTTTACAGAAAGTATTTATTAAAGGTAGGCAAATAAACAAGGCAAATTACCACACATGGGAAGCCCCTTCCTCCCAGGCATGCTTAGTTACAAGTAGTTACAAAAAGAACAGATATGGAAGCACAGACACATTCTTTAGGTCAGCCAGCTCCAAAATAACAGAAAAGTCCCTAACGCGACTAGATAACTATTTCTAATTACTCACAGTTGTTCCTAGGCTTAGATGTTCTAAGAGGAAGGGCCAGGAGGCGAGGCCTACGGCCTGCAGCCTGCAACTGGCACAGAACCCCCCTCCAGGAGGTTCCTTGGTTGTTATCCCTTTGTTATCTCTCGGCCACATGGCCTTGCAAGAAGTTTTATAACTTCTCCTTGGAAGCATCTGGAAGCATCCTGAAGATGCTCACTTCTTTCCCTTTTGATTGGTCAGTTCTCACCCTATGACCTGTGATGCTGACCCACATGACCTATGATGCTGACCACATACTAAAATGTAATCTAATCCCAACACCTTATTAACCCTTGGTTTACCTGAAGAGGGAACTGTCCCCCTTTTAGCTAAGTCTAGATAATGGGAAGCCCCATTATCACATAAGCCATGCAACAAGGTAGCTGTTACCATAGTTTTATGATTTGCTCCAGTTTCAAAAATGCACAAAAATTGATCCTGCAAATTCACAAAATTCTCTCCAATGGTGACAGCTCAGCAAAAACAATATTTTTCCATCTTGCTACTTAGGAGAATGATTTTTGCACTTCCCTACTTAGCACACAAGGATGAACATGTCATTATTCACAACTTTCTTCCTAAGATCATCAAAATCCACTTGGAGCACCAGTACACTCTCTTCATATGGCTTGGCGCTCTTGGCAAAAGTGGCTCTGATAGCCACCTACAGTACTGCTGAAAAGGAGCTGGACCAAAATAAGACTTTTACAAGGCTGACACCCCACAAATTATGATCATTTTTGGTCCTTTCCCTTTGCTCCCAAGATACTTGTTCTTGTCATTATATTCTCCTTTGCAGTTCATTATTCCAGTGGGGCTAGGAAGAGAGGTGGAGAGACACAAGGCTTGCATTCAGAAGAAAGAGATGGTGCGTGGGGGGGAAATAGAGAGAGAAAAATATATTCTATTCCAACTGTTACCACGGTGACATTTCATAATCACAGCCCTTGGGAAACATGCTTCAGTACAGAAACAGTAGGAGGAGGGACAATCTTTATAGCTAAATCATTAGAAAGACTAGGCCCAACACTAAAGGAGTGACCCATTCGGAGTAATAAAAAGTCAACACAATGACTTCAAAGTGAACTGTTAAAATGGGGTCACAATGGGTTTATAACTCCTAGCACTCATTGATATTTTGCTCTTTTTTTCACTCAGTGGTCCAATATCCATATGAAACTTCAGTAATTATTACCCCTTTCTCCTCTCAGCGTGCATGAAGGAGGGAGAGTGGGTAGTAGAAAGCAGGCTGGCTGGCTGGCTCTTGTTAATGGATGAGAAATGTGAGTGCTTTTTTTTTATGTAACTTTGTCTTTGTGGCTCAGAATGAGGCAAGTGCCTAGCAAATGGTGATAGACTATCTGGTTGTTCAGCCATCAGAGGGTATCATTTGAACATGTTCATAATAATACTGAAGGACAGATTTTTCAAATGTTCACCATCTCCATCCAGAACTGAATTTTAGGGCCAGTTGAAATTCCCACTTCTATACAACATCAATTTCCTATCATTTTCCATTCTGGCAATCTTACCCATCACTCCTTCATTTCCTGCCCAGTTGCTCACTTGTGTGGTGGCAGCAGCAGCTCTTTGGTGCTAACTCCATCATGTCCACACTCATGCAACAGGGTCTGCTTCACACCATAGCCACCTGAAACTCCCCTCAGTCTCCTGCTAGCCCATGAGTGTGATGTCCACTTCTGCTCCTTGTTACTGTTTCCTTCACAGAGCCGGTAGCACCATCCTGGTTTGAATGGGAAGACAGCAGTCAGTAAGAGGCAGAGAGCTGCAAGATGGGAACAGCAACAATTCTTTCCCTCTCACCTTATCAATAGAAGAACTCAAGTTTCTCTGTCTACAAAGCCTATGCCAAATGATACTTGTTAGTCTCAGAGATACTACCAAACCCCTTCCCACTCCGCACCAGACCAATATCGCTACCCTTCTGAAACATTTTATAAATGAGACAGAGAAAGCTTGGAATGCAGGCCAGCTTAAGATCTGAGCAGTCACCAGGAAGCATGCTTTGCATTTTACCAGCAAGCTTGGTAGTATGGCAATGCTACAGATGCCATGAACTGCTGAAAAGATAGCAAGCAGCAGTTCATGAGAATGATCAATCCTCATGGAATTGTTTTCATTTGTCTCCTTAGTGATTCCCCCCCCCCAAAAAAAATGATATTTTGGTATTTCTGTAAAGACCAGAGTTCCCCCAACTTCCCTTGCATCTGGATCATGCTGCTTTGGCTAAAT
This sequence comes from Ctenosaura bakeri, assembly GCA_948474755.1. Classification (NCBI taxonomy): domain Eukaryota; kingdom Metazoa; phylum Chordata; class Lepidosauria; order Squamata; family Iguanidae; genus Ctenosaura; species Ctenosaura bakeri. The sequence goes on from CAOLHI010000112.1 coordinate 769,495, forward strand.
AACAATGCATGTTCAGATCAGGAATTTATAATTTAATATAAAGGATGTATAGATTTCATGTGGAAATTGACAAAAAGGCTGTCTTAATAAGAGTGCTATCAAAATGTGAAATAAATCTATATAAAATCAACTATACCACCATGAGAAAATGGTAAAAATTATTAAATCGGTGGAGAAGAAAGTCCAGAAACACTGTATTAATTCTAGACACAACTGTTGGGAAAGCAATAGAAATGATGAAGGCATTTCTAGCTATGCTAGTTGTTTTCTCCCTTTTTCTTTTTCTGTCTGTTCAGGGGTATTATGACCTCACATATATAATACTACAAAGATGGAATACTTGTAACTTCATTTTCTTAATTCATTTCTTCTTATTCCAAAGTTCTGATTCCCTTGGACTTTTAAAAAGGTTAAAATAAGTCAGTACAGTGGACAACCTATGTGTTTATTTATTCTGTGCATTTGCAAAGCAGCATGGGAACAGCTCATCCATATGGTAATGATATGATGACTCTATTTGCAAGCCTATTTGAATAATTTTAATTCCTATTTTTCCTTTCTTTTTAAAAACTCTTTTTTCCAAGGAGAAAATAGGGAACTCTGTCTTCTTTTACACAGTTTTGTATTCTCCTACTGCAAGGATATAGCTATAAAGGACAGAGGGAATTACAACATTGTCCCACAAATAAGAATTCTGGCCCCACAATGAAATTTTCCTTCATTGCAGTAATTGAAAATCAGTTAGCCCTTTAGAGCCACAGTTTATACATCTGAAGAAAAAGGACAGGCAAAGTTACCAAGGGAATAAGAACATAGCAAATATAAGAGTCCTAAGTGTGAATAATTTTCAGTGTTCTTCTCACAGGAGCAGACAAGGCTTTCAGGTGAAAACACCAAACAGAAAGGTCACTTTTTTAGGACCTCGGCTCACAGAGTCTCCAAGTACCAAAGTACCAAAAGGTAAGTCTTCCAAGTTCTTGGCCAAAAGCCAGCTTTCATCCTTCATCTTAGGACCTGTTTCTTCTGGGTCTTACACTTTCCACACTACAGTGTTAACCTGCTGGTATTTCACTTTCAACGCCCTGTGGAATTCTGGGGTTTGTAGTTTACTGAGACCAAAAAACTCTTTGGCTGAGAATTCAAAGTGTCCTTCTCTAAATTACAAACCCTAGAATTCCATAGGAGGTTGATAGTGGAATACCAGCACTTTAACACTCACTGTTTCCACACTACAGTGTTAAAGTACTGCTATTCCACTATCAACTTCCTATGGAATTCTGGGGTTTGTAGTTTAGGGAAGGGTACTTTGAATTCTCAACCAAAGAACTCTTTGGTCTCAATAAACTACAAACCCCAGAATTCCACAGGGCGTTGAAAGTAGAATAGCAGCAGTTTAACACTGTAGTGCGGAAATGGCCACTGTAGTGCGGAAATGGTCTGTGCTGGAAGAAGAAACACCACCAGCAGCTTTCTGCTAGTGGAGCTCACTGAAAAAAAAGGGCTCTTCCATGTTGATCTAACAAAGTGTGACTTCTTACAATATAGCTCCTGGTTTTTTCTGGGTTTTGCTGGTTTTTATTGCCTTCATATTTCATTCTCTTTTTTGGGGGGGGGGGAGGAGTTGTTTGTAGCAATTTCTTGAATATGCACTAGGGCTTTTCCAAAAAAAAAAAAGGTGGAGGAGATCTTTAAAAAAAAAACAGAGCATGATTTGCTGAGTTACTCCTATGTCGCGAAGGGCAAATTCTCTTCTCTGATTTTTTTTTTTTTAAATAGTGCAGAAGTGTGATTTCACTAAGGCACTGACACACTATATCTCAAAAGAGAGAGGAATAAAGAACATTTTGTTGTTGTTGTTCTGATATGTCTGAGCATCAAAAGAAAGTCTGCTCCAGGGTGGGAATAAAATGTTGCAGTCAGTTGTGAAAATTGCCAGAAAATAAAACGGGGCAGAAGAAATGTCATTTGGAGTTTTTTTTAAAAATAAATCTGAGAACTATAGCCCCCCCCCAAAAAAATACTGCAACCTCATGACACATTTGACTTGTGTGGAAGGACCCATCATTTGGTGGCTCTTGTGGATGGCCTTTACTCACTGATGGATAGGTATTTTAACCCTCTTCACCAACCAACACCAGGGAAAGGAAAGATATGGGGAATGGGATTTGCATTGTCATATATCAATCTAAAAAAAAAAAAAATCCTTCCATTCTTAAACGGTTTTTTAAAAGTAATACCAAACTTTCTACAGGAGCCAGCATGATGTAATTGTTTATGTGTTGAACAAGGACTCTGAGAGACTAGGGTTCAAATCTCCACTCAGCCAGACAACCATTTCGTGGCCTTAGGCAAGCCATACTCTCTCAGTCTCAGAGGAAGGAAATGGAAAACACCCTCTGAACTAGGGATCTAATTCTTCTGTACTTTTGTTCTTGAAGGAAGCAACAAGTAATTTTAGCAATTTTCTTCCTGCTGTGAGAAAGTCTTCAGAAACCATTCAGTTTTTGAAGCCTACTTGAAATTCAAGGCTTATTGTATGCAAAATTTGCACATGGTTATTTTGCACAGAAAACTGCAAAAAATTTTGCTATGAAAATTACTATATATACATACACAACTTCTGCACATATAATTCTCTGTACAGAACAAGCTGTTCCATATGCAGAAAATAATGTTTTCTATGCAAATCAACTGTGTGCAAATTTTGCATGGAACATGTCCCTACTTACAGCATTTTCTGCGCAATAGTTTGTTCATCATAGAAAATATTTTGATACATGTTTTTTTGCCCACAGAATAAGTCCAAAAATATAAATATGCTTCTCAGTCTAGGATTCTTCTCATAAGACTTTCTCAACATCCAAAAAAAAATCAAAACAACAAAAAAAGAGCAATTTCTTGACCATTTTTTGAATATTTATGTGATCCTACTCTGAACAAATTTTGCTAAGTAAACCTTGTCATAGATTCACCTTAGGGTTGCCACAAGTCAGAAATAATTTGAAAGCATACAGTAGCAACAACATCAAGAATTCCTGAAATACAGGATATTTCTGAAGTATTCCAGAAGTACAGGATAGACAGCCAGTGTGGTGTAATAGTTTGAGCATTGGATTATGATTCTGGAGACCATGGTTTGAATCCCTGCTCGCCCATGAAAACACACTGAGGACCTTGAGCAAGTCACATTCTATCAGCCTCAGAGGAAGGCAAAGGCAAACCTTTCTGAACAAATTTTGCCAAGAAAACCCTGTGATTGGATCATCTTAGTGTCACCATAATGTACTTGAACACCATAATGTACTTGAACAACAACAACCACAACCTACAAAACTTTAAAAGATTTCTACAAATATCTGGCAGCATCACTATTAGAACTGTTTCTGTGAACTAACATTTTCATTTTTTTTTTAAAAAAAAAAAGATATCTTTGACTCATAAGAATAAATCCAGTGTTAGTCTTGCTTGGAGTAATCACACTGAAATGATTGGAACTTGTTAGTCACAACTAACAAGCCCACAGATTTAGCCCACATAAGCCAGCACTTTGTGTACTTGTAATCTGTTCTGTCTTTCTATTCAGTCAGATAATAGTAAAGCCCTACAACCTCTAACAATAATCTGAGTCAAGAGCAGTGGGGTCTGCTGGAAGTAACCTTAGCATCTTTACCAAAAATTTCTGCTCCCCTGACTGAAGTTTTAAAAGACAGTAAGTATTTTCATAACAAAACAAAATCACTGCAGAAAGGCACTCCTGCTTTGATGACTGGTACTGAAAGATGACTAAGCAATGAATATGGTATGAATGGAATTGGAAGCAAAGAGCATTTCCATGAAGTCAATTTTATTTTGCCAATACCCCCCAAATCCTCTACGTAATGACTAGATTAACTCACAGTGATTCAAAGAATGGTTCTCAGGGAAGAACCATTTAGGAAGACAGAAAGACAATGGTCACTGATGTAAAGAGAAATGCAGTAATGAATCCTTTCTATTTACAAGGATGGAAGAATTATGACAGCTTTCAAGGACATAGTGTACTTTCTGTGAGAGTGCCATAGTTGGTCTGAGGAAAAGTTGGTCAATTTGTAGCCTGAAGAAAATGTATTTGGAATTCAAGGAACACAACTTGTATAATCAATGAAGCAAAATCAAGAACAGAGCTGCAGCATATACAAAACTTGTGTAACTAGAACTCATATCAGGAAATAGAAGCAAAGTAGCAGGCCAAATTCCTTGCAGGTGCTCCAACAGTATGTATAGACTACAGATGTAAACACATATGAGTCTTACACGTCTACTTCAGGAGCCATAGGAAGTCAGATTAAGTTATGGGGGAGGGATAGGCCAGAAGTGGGGAACCATATTGAATGCTAGATGCAATAAATCAGGTTTGGATGATGTTAGGGATGTGGCTGTGCCTCTGAAGGCCACTCTTCAACTAATGTTGGAGCTTCCTTGACTTCAATACTGGATGAGCTTCCACATATCACTGCAGCTAGCTATTTAGTTCTACTCCTTCCTCATCTGTCCTTGTCAGAGGAAGCAGAGCTGTGCACAATCTGCCAGTGTTCCAAGAACAGAATGAGTCTAGGCCTGGTGCAAGCTGAGTGCCTTACTTTCTTCTTCACATGTCCTACATTAGAGAGAAGTGAAGGGTAGGAAAGCTGCACATAAACCAAAGTGCTGGCTGAAAGAGTGTTCCTTAAACTCGTTCTTCAATCTGGGAATCTTTACCCAGCCTTCCTTTGAGGAAAATGTGGGGCAGGCCAAGCTTTTTGCTCTTATCTCCAGTCAGAATTCTAAGGCCCTTGTTGAACTATGCCCCAATAGCAAATCATGCCAGCAGGATCTCAGCATTGCCACTGCCAGTATGAGTTCAAGACCTGAACACTCCCCACTGCACCCAGTCGGCTGCTGTGGATGGGTAGCATCAGGCACACTGTTCTTCCCTCTGCAGTACAGTGGCAATGGTCGGTCCTTTTCCCCACCTCTTCCCCATCCCATGATCCATGATTGGTCAGTTGGTCACTACACAATCCATGATTGGTCACTGTACTGTGGAAGGAAGCACTATTGACACATCAGCCCTTACCACACTCAGGCAGCTGATAGCATCATCACAGGAAAGTGAACCATTACCAGATTTTTTTTCTGGTAATGAAAAAGGGCACATTTCCCACAGATGGGGACATGACAGCAGCCGGTGAGCAACAACATCATGTGATGGCACATGTCCTGGACTGGGAGGAATGCATTGCTCTGCTGGGATGACAACATCATGTGGTAAGAGTCTTAGGTTCTCCTGAGCTGTTTTAGCTTTCTGAGGCCCTTTTCACATGCAACTTTGAATGTTAAAGGGCCATGTGAGTAACATGGAATCGCGAGGATGGTTCCACATGACGTTCTCACAATCACGTGTTGCTCCTGTAGTTATCCCGTGGCAATTGCGCTGTATATCATTTTTGGGTTTTTCCCAAAAATGATGCGTGATTGCACATTCCTCACGCTTTCATCCCACACTTACCTCACATGCGGAATGTCAGGAAGCGCAATGGTCGCACTTCCTCCCCCAGTGCAGCCTGGGAAAGTACCCAGCTGCACTGCGGAAGGAAAGGGCAGAGCTATTGTGCTTCCTTTCTTCCAGCACAGAGCTGGTGTGGAGGGAAGCGCAGGGGATGTGATTCCCTCCCAAAGGAGGCTTTTCACACGATCCCCACAGCACCAGGTAAGGTGCGAAAAGGGCCTCAGTTGCTAAGCTGAGTAGCTAGGGGACCAATCACAGACAACAGGAAGACCCCTCCCCACTACGTTCCCAATTGGGAACTGAATAGTAAGACCCTTACAAAGTTAGGGTTTCAAGGGGATAAAGGTTGGCATCCATTTTGCATTTTGCAAGCTGATTTGTGTCTGCCCACAGGCTAAATTCAGCTTGTGAGTCTGATCTGCATTGAGCAGGGGGTTGGGCTGAATGGCTTGTAAAGCCCCTTCCAATTCTATGGTTCTATGATTCTGTGCTCTCCTCCCTTAGCGCAGACCTTTCCACAACAATTCTATTCTCCATGCTCATGTTTTCTGCTATTTTGGAGTATCTGTGTTTTAGTACTGTCAAGAAGACTGTCTTAAACTGCTAGCATAACAAAATGGTTCCATACACCCACCTATCTCTTCTTAAGTTTTTTTTTTCCTACTTTGATTTGGTCTATCCTTCTTTAATTCTAGTGTACTGGCTGCAAGTAGAAGGAGATAAGTCAGAAGATGGTGAGAATTAGAAACAATAATATCTCAAAATGGCTTCTGAAATTTAAAGTCAAATTATTAGAGCACAGGAGTAAATATTGTGGACACTTATTCAAGACCGATCTCTTTAAAGGGATTTTGAGGGAGGAACAGTGTACACTTTAAAAACCAGCAAGTGAAGGGGAGAGAATGGGCTAGTATATGCAATAAGTAATTTGTTTTATACGAATTTTGTTTTCTTTTTTTAAAAAAAATACATTTGTATTCCATCCTTCTCCAAGGTGTTCACATGAGTAGGTTTTATTCATCTGCAGAACTATCCAATGATATAAATCAGCCATAAGGTTGTCTAGTATTCCTCCTGGCTTGAAACCATGTTTCCTCAGTCTGATGTGCTGTCGACTGTACCAGATTAGTTCTCTACATTCTTTTGAGTGCTTGAGAGGAGAGGAAAGACTATGTATTTCTGATTAATACTCTAAGTAACATTATTCTGCTCTTAACACTTCTTAAGACAATGCTGAGTCAAAAGGAGATAATTTTCCTGAATGTTTTTGCCAGTTTTGAAAGGCAGCCCACCTTTACCTGATCGTATGTTTGGGTACACAGGGCTTGCTGCAACAGGGAATGAGAGTTCTCATCTTGTCAAGAAGCAATTCCCTGTATAGGCTATATTTGACTGCAGTCACAGCATCATGTTCACAACAGGCTCCCTGATTAGATAGGATTACTGATATGACCAGATCAGAAGTATCATTCTGAAGTGATGACAGCTAGAGTCTTTTCACATGACACAATTATAGCACTATGATTCCACTTTAATTTCCATGGGAATGTTCAGTGGAATTCTGTAATTTGCAGTTTAGGGAGGGATATTTAGAATTCTCAAGGCAGAAAATTCTAGTTCCTCACCAAACTACAAACTCCAGGATTTCACGGGAATTTACCATGGCAGTAAAAGTGGAATCATAGTACCATAACTGTCTAGTGTGAAAGGGCCACTGATCGGTGTTAACACATTGTTCTCACTCTGTGTCAGCCAGGCATATCATTATTTGGTCAACTATACAATATATTCATTGTTTAATCCTTAACTAGCTTGGATACCTCTGAAGTGGAGAAAAACCCTCAACCAGAAAAAACAATGAAGCAAGAGCAGATAGAGGGAAGAAGTAGCATTTGCTGGGGTGGGGTGTAGTGGGGGACTAGTTGAATATACATTTAGGGAAATTCAAAATTACATTTCCCCACTCGCAAAATATGTAAAACCAAAAATTAAAATAGGCAAACATTCAGTATGATCATGCCAAATACAATGCTTTGCTAAAAGTTCATTGTTTTTCCATGAGAAGCCTTTCTTCCTCTGCTTGCATTGAAATTAATGTCCAAGTATTAAAAAAAAAAGCCAGTATGTTCTTGAATTACATAAGGACAGGACCATGCCACGCATACACATACAAATAAAAACTTCAAACTTGTTCTCTTGGTGAATCATCATTTAGCTTTTAATTTCACAACCTACTGGGTAATTACTATATTTATGCTACCACAAATATAGCTTGAGATCAGCATGGCAGCTCGGATGCCTACTTGACTGACACCTCCATCTCCCATCAATCTGTTTACTTAATTAATTCCTGGAAAGGAAGAAATAATTTCATATAATTATGATGGTAAGTGGATCGTAATGATGACCATAATATGCCCATGAAGCTTGTGCTGTGACAGCAGCTCCTTGCTTCACTCTCCAATTGGGAGAAAGATTCATAAGATTTGAATAAGTGCAGTTATAGTTCATAAATTAAATAAATAAATAAATAAATAAATAAATAAATAAATAAATAAATTGGATATCAGTGCTTTTCAAAGGTAAATGATATTTCATAGTGAATGTAATAAGGTGTGTATGTGTGTGCAGAACCCAAAATATTTAACGGGTACCAACCCGACATTTTGAGAAAATGAGCAAAGTGCATTGCCATGACAGTGGCAGCTACCTCACTAACTCCATATTTCCTCTCATGCTTGACAACATAAATTGCACACCTCTCGTGGTTCTCTTTGTCCAACATAATTCAGTCATCTTAATGGCTTATAGATGGAGCTACCTTCAAGCTGAGCTCCTTAGCTGCTCTAAGTCAAGATAATTGCTTTGGGGCTGAAAGCATATTGAGAATTTTCAGAAAATGCCATGGATGCTGTCACAAAATGGCTGATTTTAGGTTATGGCCAATCAGGACATCAAATGCTGGAAGAAATACAAATTATTCCAGTTATCCCAAAGCATGCAACTATTCTAAACCATAGCTTTCTGTCTCAACAAAACACACATTTCATATCAAAGTTCACACATTACTTTCTTATGAATCTGACCACAAGACAGAGAAGGATTCTGATCTCCAAATGCCAAACTACTTTTTTTTGCTCATAGAACAAGACTAAGGCCCTTTCTGCAGCTTACCTGGGTCCAGGGTTGTCCCAGCATCCATCCTGGCAGTGGCTTTGCTGAGATGGAAGCTTGGACACCAGTGCTCCCCTCTGCACCGGCTTGCTCGCTGCAGAACGAAGCATGATGGCCCTGCCTCTTCCTACTGCAGCACAGCCAGCTACTGTCCAAGGCTCCACTGGAGCAGAAAGCATAGCCACTCCGCTTCCAGGGCCTCTGCAGCTAAGGTAAGTCTGGGCGCGTGGAGGGGTAGTGGCATGATTGCTGGTCATTTACAGGGAAAACCTGTCAATGATTTGCGGTGTGATTGTGCACCTGGGGATGGGAGAAGGATGGAACTGCAATGATGATGTGTGTAAGGGTCATTGCAGTCTCGTCCTTCTCCTGTCCCTATGGTGGGTTGGGAGGTTGGAGTGGAAACAGCCTTAATATAAAGAAAGGAAATTGATGATGCTCAGCAAAACAGCCAAACCACCACCACCCCACACACACAATACTCACTTACAACAAAACAAATCATGAAGCCCCACAAATATGTGGGCAAAACAATACTCCACTAACTGTCCTCCCAAAACCACAATACATAAGCAACCTACTCATTTGCTGGCAAAACACAGACTGCACAAAAATACAATCTCCTCACAAGGGCACAACCCACAAATAAGCCCCCAAGCACACACAGCATAAAGAAGCAAACATAAACACAGAAGAAAGAAATGAACACACATCTCATAAAATACACATTCCCAAAACCAAGAAGTACAACACCCATCAAAACAGTTTTGCAGTTGTTTATGTATAGTACATCTTGAAGATAATGCCTGAATGCAGTACGAGATTTATAATTCTTCCTGTTGGTTGAAGCTGAGATGGAGGAAGGAGTCGTTGGTAGGTATCCAACAGTGCAGTCCAATTGCACAAAGCTACCATCACTTGCAGATATACTGCCTTCATCCATTCACAAATGTCAAACCCAATATTTTGCCTCTGATTTCAGGATCTGTTGTGCAGTTCTACTGCTTCTGCTTTCACAAACTTTCTTCCCCATGTCACTGCCCTGTTGCTGTTGTTGCTGCTGCTGCTGCTGTTGGTAGTGTTACAGAAGTGATTCTGCAACTCAGTACTCAAGGCATAATGAGTTTATTAAGCTGTGCCAGGAGTGAAAACTTGTTGTTGGACTGTAGCTCCTATCAACAATAACAGCATAGTCAATGATGAAGGGTTATGGAAGTTCCAGCCCCATAGGAGGGCACTCAAGATAGTGATGTTGCTACATGTCACTGTTGCTGGCTGGACAATGCCACTTTTGACATCTATTCCCACTAGTATAATATACACTCAGAAACAATTGGTTGCATTTCTAGCTTGAAATCATTGCCTATATTTCTAGCTTGCTTAAGAAAGATTTGATCAGATCCCTTTCAGAAACCCAAGTCATCCTTCCCTTCTCTATTGTCAAAAAATACCTACTCAGCTGCCTGCCAGCTGTTCAAGATGTTTGAGAAAACACTTTTCAATAGCTCTAAGATGGAGGTTTAATGTTAAAACAGTTTAATCTTGATCATGTAGGTATTTTGAAATGAATAATTAAAACACAGAGAGACACATATGTACACATTTTTGCCACATAGATGTACATATTTGTCCAAATACTTCACAGACTTTAGTCATTGCTTATACTTTCTTTATGGAACACAGTTTTATAAAAAGTCTAAGACTATTTCTGCACGATATTGCTGTCACACAATGGGGGACACCTAGCTGGCAGTCCACAAGTGTTTGCACAACATCATCACGGTCCTCATAGAATCATAGAATCATAGAAATGTAGAGTTGGAAGAGACCACACAGGCCATCCAGTCCAACCCCCTGCCATGCAGGAACACCCTCAAAGCAATCCCAACAGATGGCCATCCAGCCTCTGCTTAAAAACCTCCAAGGAAGGAACCTCCACTACACTGCGAGGCAGCATATTCCACTGCCAGACAGCCCTGACTGTCAGGAAGTTCTTCCTGAGGTTCAGGTGGAATCTCCTTTCCTGCAGCTTGAATCCATTGCTCCTTGTCCTGGTCTCTGGAGCAGCAGAAAACAAGCCCTCTCCTTCCTCTACATGGCATACCTTCAAATATTTAAACATGGCATTTAGCTTAGGCCATTTCTGCACCTCGCCCATCTCCATAATCGTCCCAGCGTGATGCCCACCTCACCCATCATGATCACAGGATATTCCATTATCAGAAAAAAAACTGGTAGTGGTCCCCAATCATGTGATGCTTCCATTGCTGGTGGCTATGCAGAAAGGAAGGAAGTGTGATTTAGATGCTCTCTTCCCCAGTGCAGTACGGACGTGACCAGCTGCACTGTGGAGAGATGGTGTGTGTTGCTCACAGGCAGCTGACCAGGTGATTATGGGATGATTATGGACATGGGCGAGGTGCAGAAATGGCCTAAGCTAAATGACAATGTGTATGGATCACACAATTTTGTAACTGGAGTTCCTGCAACATGAAAACCCAAAAACTTCATGCATCAACAAACATCCCTAAAACTTGTAGAATCAGCTTTGAGTTTTCACAATACTGAAATACTAGAGATGATTGATGATGATGATGATGATGATGATGATGATGATGATGATTTGTGGAATTCATAATGTGTAGCTTTCAGATATTTCATTTGCCTTATTGTACAATTGAATAATAGAAAAATAATTAAAGAAGGCAAGGGCTTACAGGTACAGAGAAAATGCCATGTCTGGAATGAAGCAATTTTATTAACATTTATTTATATCTCATATCTGTACAGAAAGCTGAACAATATTCTTTTTGCCACGTAGATATACATATTTGTCCTTTTAACATTTAAATTAATTAATACAATTGCCTCTTGTTCTGCATATGTTTTTATAAAAATCTCCTATATAGATAGTCTACCAAGTCATTTTTTTTTTAAAAAAAAAAGAGAAATCATTAGCATCTTTTAAAAATACTATCATTTTTTGTATAAAGTATGAAGAATCCTTTCTGGTAAGAAGCTAAACAATGTTGGGATAACTTCTTCCTTCCCCTTGGCTTTGCTTAGAGTAGAGGTTCTTAACATGTGGTCCCTGTACCATGGGTTTCATGGGGTCCATGAACCAGATGCATTTTCCTTTACTTTGACAATTATATTTTAAGTGTATTCTTCAGGAAAGGATCCACAATTCTCATCACATTGTCAAAGGGGTCTGTGGTCCAAGAAGGACTATGGCTTAGCTGTTAGACTTAGGCCATTTCCACATAGCATTGCAGTCCTGTGATAAGGATGCAATGGCAGCAGTCTGCAGGTCATGCTTTTTGCATGACATCATCACAGTCCCGCAAGCAGCACATCCTCACATGTCGTGATTGTGGGTTATTTATTTAATGGAAAAATCCATTAAGTGCCCGCCATTACACAATGCTCCCATTACCTCTGCCAATGCAGAAGGGGTGGAAGCACAATCATGTGCTTCTTTACGTAGTGCAGCACATGTAAGAGGCCAGCTGCACTGCAGAAGGCAAGTGCAAGTCTCGCGCCCCCTACCTCAGGGAGCTGGCCAGCTGCAGAGGAGAACAATCCTATTGCACTTCCTTCCTGGCAAAGGCACTGCCAGGATCATGATGAAACATCGGTGGGATCCAGTAAGGGTGAAAATGGCCTTAGATTATGGTTTAGTAAAAGGGGAACAAGTTTGACCTCTCCCTGGCTCACCACCCCATTCAGTGTCATATAACCTCTTCTTCTCCTTTTCTGCTCATCTGAACAGGGAAAGCTGTGGTTAATCTTAACTACCATTAGTTTTTTAAAAAAATCTTAAAATCATGATCTAACATACTAGATATGATGCACTGTCTGAGCCTACAGTTCCAGATTCATATGACTCTGCCCTCTGTAGTGAACGAAAAATAGATAACAAGAACTTCCCAAACCTTCCTCCCAGGTGCAGAAAAAGAGGAGAGGTGAAGGAAAAGGAGAGCACTTGCCATTACATAGCAAAGGGAAAGAAAACCTTTGGTTCTCCAGATTTTTTGGCCTACAACTGCACAATTTCCTATAGGAGATCGATACTGTACATCAGAAAACACAGCAATTTATTAATTCTGGTTTCATGGGGAAGCTCTTCTTAATAATTTTGGTGAGTTCTTATATTCATAAGTTGTGTAGATGTTACGCATAACCAAATAATAATTGTTCTATACCATGTAAATATTAGTATAATAAAAAAGGAAGGAAGGAAGGAAGAAAGAAAGAAAGAAAACACAGCAATTTAGCATGATTTGAAATGTCTCTTTTGACTTCAGCTTTTATATCAGTATAAAAATACTTGTATTTCTTCTTCAAACTATCACCGTGATGGTTTTATATATTATTTTAGAGTTCACTGTCACTGATTTAATGAGTTACAGGGATTTGAGGTTTACCAGGTATTAAACCAGTATTTTGTCAGGCAAAGGAAACCACTGGTTCAATGGGGGATGTGTAACTTTTCCATTCCTATTCTTGGCTACACAAAAGGGAAGGGAAACCTTCTATTTTCAGGAGGCTACAAAAGGCATTTTTAAAATTCCTACATCTGCTAAAAAAAGAGAGAGGAAGTTTTTTACATTCTATGAGACTATATATTTTATTCTACATTTAAACAATAGATTTGTTGTTGACAGTGATGAGCAATCAACAGCAATAAAGCAAAGATGGAAAGGTGGATGTTGGGCAAGAGGGGGACACTGACCAAGTACTCTCTAGTGATGGCTTCATCAAAAACAGTGGACTCCTCTTGCTAGACTTAGGGAAACAAACTTAAACAAGAAGGATGGTATGCGTGTACCTCAGTCAGAAATCCTGACAATATCATAAGACGCAGCATAGCATAATAGCTTGAGTGATGAGCTAGGACTCTGGAGACTGGGGTTTGAATTCCTGCTCGGCTAAAGAAACCCACTGGGTAACCTTGAGCAAGTCACACTCTCTCATCCTCAGAGGAGAGCAAGGGCAAAACCCCTCTCAACCAATCTTACAAAGAAAACCAAAAATAAGTTTGTCTTTAGGTCACCATAAGTTGGAAACAAATTGAAGCACGCAACAGCAGCAACATCTACAACAGTGCATCCTTAGTGAGGGCTGCTTCTAAAGAATTATTAACATGACTGAGATTAATGTACCACCTCAGTAGTTACAAGTTGGGAAATAACTAGTTACAAACACACAATTATTTCAGTTAACTCCTTTCCCCAGTAATACTCTAGAGGTATAATTAAATTATCTCATGATTGGAATGTTGCGTATATTCCTTTTATGATATTAACTGTTATTGCTGTAGTTACACCTATAGTTCTGGGATGCACTCAGGAACTTAGCTGTTTGATTTAATATAAGTGTGGTGGTAGAAAAGAAAATGTGCTTCTAAGTAAGTGTGCTTCCCAGTCCCCAACTTCATTTTACAATTATGACCTTAGCCATTTAATTCACTTTCTTCCTGTGCATCTGACACAGATTGCAACGCAGTGTTTTTGGACCATTGTGCTTTGTGAATCAACATGATCACTGTCACTGTATACAAAGGGGTTTGGGATGGTCTCAGAATTTGCTGTCCATGCCTAGTCCTAAATAGCCAGTGCTGCTTTACTACTGAGTAATACTTGTACTTGTTTTCACTATTTCTTCTAACTACAGTAGACAAAGTTGTTTGCGGAATTGCATATCGTCTCTGATCTGTTGTTTACTTTGGAGTAAAATGCACAGAACTGCCAAAAAAACAAAAAACAAAATAAAAAAAATAAAGTCATAGGACCCCTACTCCATATTTAAATAGAATAAACTATGCATTTTACTCAGCAACAAGTTCTTGTGAGGCAAAGCAGAGCTGCTGAAATTTTGAAGTTTTAAAACTATTTCAATTTTAAACATTTTATTTATTTATTAAACATATAAAATAAAGACAAGTGACCTACACAGAATAAGAGTTTCATAAAATGTGTGTATACTTTTGTTATAAATAATTGGTGCAAAGCTGGGGATCAATAGAACACACACACAGCATAATAAATAGATCAGATATCCAGTAAAATATTTTAATGCATTGTTTGGTTGGTGTCATTGCTAGGACACTGGAGGCTGGCCAGAGCATAATAGTATGCAATTCTCTTATTAATTCTGTGGATAATTCTTTAAACTTTATATTGTGAATGCTTTTTTATTTTTAACATTTCCTTAGGCCAGTTAAAAGTTTAGATATAAAATAGATTGTAGGTACAAGTCTATCACTTCATAGCCTGCAGGAACTTTTTAATTTTATTCATTATCTTAGTTACATTTGAAAAATGGGAAAGCAAATAATTACTTATTAAAACTGTAACTATACAGACTACTCCTGGGAGCTGTTGAGCTACAACCACTTTTTAAAAGTAACCTCTCATGGTTTGCCAATTGTATAGATGCTAAAAGAATTTATTTGCTCTGCACTGTGTTCTTGTCAATCAAAACAAGACACATCATGCTGATTTGTTTGCACACCTATGAACATTTCTGTAACAGAAAACTTGTCAACCAGGACACACACATCTCCAGTTTCTGGTTCACACCCAGGTTTCCTAAACCTGAGTGAAGTATTCTCAACAGGAAAAGAAACCAACTTCCACTGGAAGCTACTATGAAGAGCAATAGGCTGATGCTAATATGTACCATCAATAGATATTACATATAACAATGAGAGGATGTCATAACTCCCCCTAAAGCCCACACAGACATGAACAACAGGGCAATGAGGATGGTTAAGGTGGGATGACACAGCGCTGAGTGATGACCAGTATGAAAAAAAATAGTGTGGTTTAGAGAAGCTTTTGGGGTACCAAATGTAACAAAAAATCATGGAAGTTTTGTAGAAACCATGCAATGAATGGACACCAGTCAGAATTTCCACAGATGTCAAGCATTACTTATTAGGAACAGAACAGCAGCCTCTCTTGGAATTCAACTCTCAGAAGCCTCAGCCAGCATAGCTGACGAAGTTGGTAAAACAAAACCAGAGTCCATCATTTGAGAACAGTGTGGGTGTGTGCATGTGTGTGTGTGTGTGCGTGCATGCACATGCACGTGCCCATGCCTTCAAGTCACCTGTTGACTTATGGTGACCCCATGCATTTCACAGAGTTTTCTTAGGCAAGGAATATTCTAAGGGGCTGCCAGTTCCTTCCTCTGAAATATAGCTTACAGCACTTGGTGTTTGCTGATGGTCTCCTGTCCAGCTCTGAGCGTACTTAACTTCCAAGATCAGACAGGATCTGGTGCCTTTAGGCTATTTAGGAATTACAGGGCTAGAAAACCTTTCTCTTTATGTGAAACCTCTTGTCTACTAAGACATCACAGGAGGTGTTTATTAATGTCATGCTGAAAGTTGCTGACTTTAATGGCAACTATTAAACAGTAAATGAAAAATGAATTGTATCCCAAAATTGTGGGAAGTTTTTTTAAAGAGAGAGAGAGAGAAATTTCTCAAAGTAAAGGCTGTGAACCTCTGTACTGTACTTACTGTTACTAGTTGGCTGAGTTAGGAGTGTGCACATTCTTACATTTGCAACCTGTGTGCCATTTTCTTCTGCATTGCAGCCTCTCTGACTTCCTGAAAAGCCTGGAAGTCTTAAATTCATGGTTTCCTCTGTTCTGTTCTAAAACTGGTTGTAGTTTCAGGCTCCCCAATACCTTTTTTGGTGCTAAACACTGACACACATTACTTCTATAAGATACGCTTTACTGGTGGTAAATGTTGTATTATATGGTCTACAGCACTTTTGCAGGGATGGGGTCCAGTGTCTTCTCACAGCCAATGGTTGAAAAGATCCCCTAAACAAGTAATTCTAGACAGGCTACCCCCAGCTGGTGATCAAATTGCGCCTCTGCTGGCTAGATGGGGAGCTTGGGCTGGAATGTACCTCCTCCTTATGAGGCTAATGCAAGATGAACTGCAAAGGTGTTATATATTACAGAACTAAATAAAGAAAATGGAAGTGTGCAAACATAATCCATCTTCCTCCAATAGCTATAAGAAATCTGCACGGTTAGTAAGAGAGGAAAACTCACTTCTCCAGTCCATTTTCAGCTTTCATACGATGTGTTTTGGCTATGTTTGTATATTGTTGTTAGGCAAATAAAAATTGTGGTCAATTTAAACCCTAGCCTGGGCATCCAGCTCTTTTTTCAATGCAATGACTATTTTTATGCCGTCACCATCATCTTTTTCGTCATCAAGAGAAATAAAAAAAAAATCATGTCCATCTTTTACACACTCTGGTGGAAGCAAAACTAAAAAGACCCTGGAGAGGAAGTTATGCTGTTAAGACTGCTAGGGGACTTTCCAGGAAACAGGAATATTAAGACTGTCTGCAAAACAGATGGGAAGGGCCCATAACCTATTACAAAATGCCTAGCTTGTTAAAATAAGCACTGAAGCTCTGTGGTGCTGCTTTGAGATGAACTTCTCAGAAACACTCAGTGCCTCTGTGAAACAGGGAAAAATCAAACTATCATTTTTGCAAGGAAGAGGATTTGACACAGCATTGGTATTTATCTGCATGCCAAATGCTGCTGCCATTAAATTTATATTGGTTGGGGTCTTCCTTAAAGTAACTTCATTGTGCACCAACCCAAAAAGAAGAGACACAGCTTTTCATTTAAACAAGCTTTTGGTCGCTAATTGACTCCTAGTTAAGGGAGGCGGGGGGGGGCTTGTATTTCTTTACCCCTTTCTGTTATGCTTTCTGAAAGTATCCTTTAGACTGTTATGGCAGCTTTTGAATGACATATCCTATTTATTTGCTTTTTTATTGTTCTTTCATTTTATAATTTACTGGGTCTTTAGCTGTACTGTTTTAATTTATTCTGTAAGGCTGTTTGGACCTTCCCTGACTTTGCAAAGGCTGTCCATACAGCTTTCCACTGCATTACCCACCTATTATTGCCAGGTAGTTATTGGTAGTATCTTGCTATTGCTTTGCCTTCCCCAATAAACCCTTCAGTCCCATCCTGCATCATTACATGGAAAACAAAAATCACCCCTCCGTTTTCTGACACTACCTTTCAAAGAGTGAGACAAGTACCTTCATACCTGACCCCAAAGTATGGGGAAAGACTGCACAGACCTGGCTTAAATAGGTTAACTGCTTTATTCTGCCCTCACACAGGATACCTCCCAAAGCCTTGTGCTATTCTTTCTTTCTTTCTTTCTTTCTTTCTTTCTTTCTTTCTTTCTTTCTTTCTTTCTTTCCAGACATTTATATACCACTTTTATCCAAATGTTTCAAAGTGCTGTGTACCAATAAAATGTAAAATACACACTAGACACAAATACAAAGAACACAGCATGTTTTGAAAGGTGAGAAATACAAAGAACACAGCACATTTTGAGGTGCAAGAACCAGATTTGAGTTGGACTAAAAAGGAAGGCTTCTTCAAATCAGTATGTCTCCAACAAGTGCCATGTGAAAGTCCAGATAGTGTTTCGTCCAGCAAGGTCCACTCCACAGGATGCTTTGCTCAGAATGACTGCCAAGCAAACATCAGGAGGATGTGGCACTACCAGGCTGTAAAACCAGCCATAGGAGCCATAGGAGTAGCCTTCCTACCCTGTTTTGTTCCACTGTAGCATATTCTATTCCCCCTTTTATTATAAGAAATATATGTCATTTAAAATGGGTCCCAAGAATGGAGAGCATCATTTACTATTGCAGAGACATACTGGTATAGATGTAGTACATTTATGCACAGTCCACACAAAGATAAATGACATGACACACACATGCATACATAGAGGATCTATGCCAGTGAGATTCAGACTACCTGTGGGAGGGTAGGTTTTACCTTCAGTGCAAGCTTGTCTCTATGAACACAACCTTACTTTTCTCTTAGCTGTTAAGGACAGCCATTCAGTTCTGTGGGAGAAACATGGAAAGACATCACAACTTGCTTCCTTCCACTGCTGATTTGGCCCTCCACCGATTAAGCCCAGGCCAGTCTGGATACCCATGTATCTGCTTGCATTGCTGCACGTTGGGTTCTTTGAAAATTTTGGAAAATGCTTTATGCATTTTAAAAATGCATTTTTAAAAAACAAAAATAGTCTATAATTTTAAATGATAGCTCATGCCTTGGTTTTCCAAAGAAGAATGAGATACACAGATGTCAAAACTCTGACTGAGTGGCAAACCAATAAAAATGCCAATGCAACTGCCGCATCTTATGGATGATTGTAGGACTGAGCTGCTAGAAGGCTCCTGCTCTTACCTAGGAATTCTGGTTGCCCCTGTAGTGTACAAACATGAAACAAAGATAATTGAACTGTGGCCTCTTTCTTCACTGTGGATTTGCATTGACAAAATGAATGTCTGTGCCCTAAATGTTTCTAAATCCCAGGAGAGATGGGGAGAGTGGGAAGAAAAAAGCTGTCAATTGCAACGCAGACTGAAACTCTGAGACAATCCCTACAAACTGACTGTCTGTCCTCCTACTCACTGCCACCCCCAACAGCACCCCCCAGCTTCCTTTCACACACTCCTGGCCACAACCATTGTTATGACATGATGTGGATGTGTTCTCCTAGCCTTTGAACTTAGTCCGGTAAAGCCTGGGTTCCTTTACAATGAGGCTGGGGAAATTAGAAACAAACTGAAGAAACCAACCTAAGAAGAGAAGGATAAGTATGGGTAGAGAAACAAGAAAACCAAGCAGGTTCTTTTGTCACTCTTGAGTATCTCCAACCTCCTTCCCTTATTTGCCTTCTGTTCTGTCTCCGCACCCTTTGGGATCAGTTTGTGCCTTTCTTCCCTTATCACAGTTGTAATGATTGAGGCTGTTCTGGAATGAGTAACACCAAGCTAGCAGCAACCCCCTTGGGTCTCAAGAGCCAAGGCACCTTGACCTACTGGAGGACCTATTGATCTGTGACTGAAGAGCAGGCAGCCTCCTCAACAGGAGTTTGCCACTTAGGGACCGGCAGCTGGATTTCTGGTTTCTCCCAGAGCTGTCCAAGAAACGTGCGTGGTGCGGGGGTGATGCATGTTGTACAAGATGCTGATGGCACGTGGGGAAGGAGGGGACCCTCTAGAAAGTGACAGCCAAATGCGGGAGGAAGGGAACAATTGTTTCAGGGCTGGTCGTGAGAGGCAACAATGAGAAGGGAATGTGCTTGATGGAAAGGGAGTACTCCCTGTATGTGTGTGAGAGAAAAAGATAAGTGCGCACACACGGTGTGACTGTGTGTGTGTGTGTGCATGCAAGCGCATGAGGGAGAGGAGGGGGGCTCTCTCTTTCTCTCTCTCAGTGTCTCTCTCTCTCAGTGCTCAGTTAATCCTGCTGTCAGTTGGTGTTAAGGCAGCGATCTAAGCGCTGGATTCGGAGAGAAAGAGAGAGGCAGCATCCTAGAAGGAAGAGAGGACCAAAACAAAAGAGAGGGGAGGAAAAAGGGAAAAGGACACCACAGAAGCGGGAGAAAATACCAAATCTATGCTTGGATCTGGGCTTCTTTCTCGCCAATGCAAAAGGGAATATGCAGCACATTTTTGCCTTCTTCTGCACCAGTTTCCTAGGGGCAGTGTTGGGGGTCAATTTCCCCAGCAACATCCAGATAGGTAAGTGTGAAAACTGCTCCCTTCCCGTAGAGCACGGGTGGCTGTTGTGTGTGGGGGGATCTGTGCGCGAGGCGCGCGTGTTAGAAAGAGAGACGAGCCATCCTCCTTTGTCTCTACTTGCAAACGAAGGCATCGGGGTACAGTGTATGTCGGGGAGCCCAGTGTGGGGTGCACCTGTGCGGATGGCCTTGTGGGTCGCCTGCAGTCCAAAGTGCTTCCGAAAGCCCGGTGATCGCTCTTCCCACCTCCACCTGGGACTCCGCGTCGCATCGGAAGAAAGGCTGGGCTGAAACCCACTTTGCATTTTCTCTCGGCCCGCAATTTTGGAGGTGGTGGTGGGGAGACTGTGTTTTCTTCCGTAGAGCCTGATACCTGGCAGAGAAATCAGACGGCTGCCTCTTTCATCTCTCGTCCTTGTTGTTGCTGCTAAACAAAAGCTGAGCAACGCTAGGAAGACATTGCCTTCTGCCTCTTTCCATTGCATGCCTCCCCTGCTCCCAGCCTTCACAACACACTCCCCCCCACACACGCCTTTTCATTTGCCCCATCCCCTCACTAATTCGGGCACCCCGCAGCTTCTCCCCACGTTGACAGCAGGCAGCATTTGCTGCCCAGTCCCGTCTCTTTCTACCTCCTTCCTTTGCCATCCCAATTGCTGGCTCCTTTTCATCCTTGGGGGGAGCGGGGAGAGGGAGAGGAAGCAAGAAAACCCAACTCTTGGGCTCCCCCCCGCCCCCCTTGCAGGATCTGGGCTTTTATTGCAGTTTGACGTTCCCCTGCCTGCCAGCGTCCTTGTTTTCCAGATTTCTTCTGTGTCTCACCGTGAAACAAAAGGTGAACTGGGAAAATTAGCAGGCTGCCATTTCTCACGCCTTCCTTGGCAACCACAGCGAAGTGTGATTTGTATTGTTGTTTTATTTTATTTTTGGTACACATGCTTTCCTGCCTTGTGCAGCAGCGACAAGGGGGCACGTTGTTGAACATGTCGATTCTCCTGCTTGGTGGTGGGCTGCGTTTAATGAATCTGATTTCTTGCTTTTTCAAAACTAATCATAGAAGTTGATGAATACTAATGCTAGCAAAATGTTAATGATGATGATGATCATCATCATTTCATCATCATCATCATTTCATTTTATTTGGATATTTAGTCTTTTTTCTTCCTTTTTTTTTTTTTTTGGCCCCATTTGCACATCTGTATCTAGAGGAAGTGGAACACCCTTTTGCATTTCTGTCAAATCCAAAGGTACCAAGCTAACAATCAAAAGTATTTTTACAAACTGAATTTAAAGATATAAGGACACATTTTGATCCAATAAATATATGTCAGAAGCACAATATATTGGGAGTAAAGAAAATACTACTTTGGTCCTTTTAGGCACTTCATTATCACACAATACTAGGCTGTATTTCTAAGACCAGCACCTAATTTCATTGAGTAATCTGCAGACCCCACACTAGCCAGATTTCTGAAAGGTCTTTCCTTATCTGATTCTACTCTTTGCGATAGATAACATCTCTTATCATATAGGACGCACAGTGCTGCACATAAAGAACCTGTGTTAATAATATCTGTCTCTTTTGTAATAATGATTTGGTCAGTCCCTATTCTCTCCCTTGTCCAAAGTTCAGTGTTTCTTGAATAATGGCAGGTGTGTGTTCCTTTGTTAGTTCTCTTTTAGTTCAACAACAACTTGTTGAGTAAACATCAGCTCAGTGTGGCAAGTGGGACAGATTCAGATCCTATACAGGAAATGGGGAGGAAAAATGAGACCCCTTTGGTTGTGGGAGAAAGGGAGGGGGATGTTAATCTCTTTCCTTGGCAGAGCTCATTCTTAACCCTTAAAGTACTGTCAAGAAATGAGGCCCAAGAAGATCCTACATAAACACACACACATGTCCTCATGCTTCCAAACCCAATTGACTCTTCTTGTGTGACCATACAACATACTGGGAATCTGGGATATTTAGCATTATGTAATGTTCAGATGGCCAATATAGCTATTTTATCCACAAAGGTACAACTGAAGTCTTCCTGCTTCCTGCTACAAGGCTGTCCTTCAGGAGTCTTTCTTTCTTTCTCTTTTCTTTTTAAGTTTTTGACAACGGTGGGGACAAAATTGAATCAAACTAGAGTTACATACCAAACTGGAGTTCAAGAAGGTCATAGCCATGTAACAGTCAACTTCTGATTTGTTGTCCATATCCTTCTTTCTTTTGTTTCCTAGGGGGATTATTTCCTACACAGCAATCCCAGGAACATGCAGCGTTTATGTTTGCGTTGTCTCAGTTCACAGAGCCCCCCAAGCTTGCTCCCCAGATTGATATTGTGAATATTAGCGACAGCTTTGAAATGACCTACACCTGTAAGTAGCAGCTCTACATCAACAGTCTTCTGTTCTTATCTCCCCCTCCCTCACCCCCCCCCACTTTCCTGATTCTCTTGATTCCTTCCTCTTCCTCTCCTGTCTGCTTCATTTGGGTAGGGACACTGCTTTAATATTAATACTCCTTTTTAATGTCTGTATAATGAGACTTTTATAAGAGACATCCCTTTTGCCTGCCTCCAGCAGTTCCTTGTGATGGTTTCGTTCTTTCTTTGGAAACTGGGTGATTTTTTTTTAAAGTAGTAGTATCTTTATTTTACTGTTGCTTTAATGCTGCTTTTCTAATGATTTGGGGTTAGGGATTTGTCCTGATCCAAATGTGTAATGAGTACAGGACTGAAAATGTGGTGGGATGCATGAATTATTCAGTTCAATTTTTATACCTGCACCTTAGCCACACAGCAGTTTTTTGTAAAAGGGTAACCAATGGTTTTCTGAGGTTAGTCAGAAGTGCATAAAAGGTCAGATCTTATGCTAGCAAAGCAACCAGTAATGAAAGCAAGGTGAGAGGTCTGCACTCAAGCAGTTATTCTTAGACTTTTATATCATGAGCTGTTAAAGTGTTTCTGTGACTAAAAACCCACAAGAAAAGTCTTTCACAGAAGGCTCTGTGAAATCTTGCATCAAAAATCAGTATGGTGGATAGTGTCACGTGATACCAGAATATAAGCCAATATAATATTTTACTAGTTTGATCATCAGTGAAAATGCGTATAAAAAAAGTCAAGAAAACAAAACCTTTATGTATAAAAAAGTGGGAAAGCTGTCACATCATACACAAACATATGCTCTATTCAGAGAAAAAGGTATGATTTAATAGTACAGGAGTTCTTTTGCTCACTTCTCTGCTGTATGCTAGATGCTCATGGCTCCCAGCATGTTTAACTAGGGGAAAACACTGAAGGAATTTTGTTGTTGTTTGAGGCCTACTTGTTCTCAACCATGACCTAGAAATGGAATGCTTAGAGATTCTTCTGCAGTTTTGTCCCAGACATCTGTATCTATATTTCCAAAGTTACATCATCCAGAGGAGAATCACTATTATAGATGTATAGTGAGGGGTTTTTCCTATGAGTATGTTGTGGCATGATGTCAAAGAACAATACCATCACACCTGCAGTGATGTCAACTACTAAAATGTCCAAATGGTAGATTTTAGGTTGTGTTCTTATATACAGTATAACACAATGAACTAGAAAGGAGTGTGGCATTGAGGTGAGATGATGAATCCAAAATGAATGTGTTGGACAGGTATCACTCCAGAGGGGATACCTTAATGGGAAGAGTGAAAGATTCAGCTTGGATACAAACGGTTGAAGCCAAAGGAATGGTATTTTAAAAAACAAAACAAAGCAAAGCAGATGGTACAATGATTCCAAAAGATTGTGACAATTAATTATAGTTATAAAGGAGCATATTCTGTGTTTGATAACAGAATTCTTACTTGTCTTATAATGAAACATTTTGCTTTTCCATCCTTCCATTCACACAGTTCTTGCCATTCTCAAATTAACCAATCTTGCTGATATTTGCACTTATCGCTTCCTCAGTTGTGGTCTCCCAGGATCATATAATATAGCTGTGCAGCTGTAATTAAGTAATCAGTACACAACTGAAATTGTGTTCACAATGGAAAATTGTATGTATCCTCCAACCCTGAGGGAACAATAAATGGGACTAGTGTTATATTAGAATTCGGTTTTATATAGAGTGCTTTATCCTGGATGATCCGTGGAATATTTCGTCCACATCAACCTCCGTAATTAAAAGCCTCCATAATTTTCAGCCAGCCAGCATGGTATAGTGGTTTGAGGGTTGGACTATGATCATGAAGACCAGGGCTCAGCCATGGAAACTACTGGGTGACCTTGGTGCATCACACACTCTCAGCCCCAGAAAACCCCATGACAAGGTCACCTTCAAGTCATCATAAGTCAAAAATGACTTGAAGGCACACCACCACAACCACATAATTTTGTTCTTTGGATTGTAGGTGATCAGTCCTCTTAAAAACAAACCAGGGCATTAGGGGATATCTTTACACTTCTTCGATTTGGTTCAAAAGTTGCATAATACACAGTCGTCTTCTCCCTTATGTTTCATTTCCTATAAGCACTGATAGCAGTATAGAAACTCACCATGATTTCTTCATGTCCACAAAACTCTTATTGCTTTGGTGAGTTATTTTTTTTCCTTTTCCTAATGTGGCATAAACATTTTAGTAGTCAAATAAGTATTGTTTGTTTCCATGGAGACACAAAATATAGTCTTATGTTTGTTTTCAGAGTGTGTAATTATCTTTTGTCCCCAAATGCCCTATCAATGATATTTTCAATTGTGAGTTAGGTAACAAAGTAGGGAGTTCTTCTGACAGAAAAGAAAGAAAGAAAGAAAGAAAGAAAGAAAGAAAGAAAGAAAGAAAGAAAGAAAGAAAGCAAGCAAGCAAGCAAGCAAGCAGAAAAGGTTGTATGTGTGTTCTCAACACACATGTCTTTTTGTAGGACTAATGTAAGACTGACATCACAGCACTTGCCAAAAAGAATTGGAACATGTATGGTCTGGCGTTTAGACCTGTCTTTCATCTGTCACTCCTGCTCCTGTAAATAATGGAGGCATTATTTGTATACTAGCTGGATTCCGAAATCAGGTGGGAAGCTGGTGTGGGGAGAAAACAACCTCTCAGGAGCTTTTTTTAGAAGGCTAGAAGAGAAAGGAAGATCTATACCTTTCCTTCCTGGTCTCTAATCTTCCTTGAAACTGTCTTTCTGGGTTTGGGGAGGTAGTCTTAGGACCATACATTTGTAGCAATAATATTCTAAGGCAGAAATGTGAATTGCTATAATCAGCCAGTAGAAGTCCGGGCTAGCATCTATGTTTCCACAAATAGTTAGCAGCCTTATGATAGGAGCTGGTAAGCATCATCCTCAATAAATAGTGAGAATGCAAAATGAGCATAGTAACTATTAGTGTGTGTGTGTGTTTCTTGTGCTTCTTGAGTCTGATGGCAGTGAAATGAGTCTTTGGTATATGGAGAAACCCAGCATATGATTTTAATGTATGAAATTAAATCATGTATGGCAGTGTCCAGTGAAAAAGTGCTTTCTTTGTCCACATGTGACACATTTGCATGTGATTGGAGATGAGAAAAAATGTTGCCTGGCCGCCAATGATGAACTGGCTGCTCACCATGTAAAAAAGACATCCACTGCCATCTAGCAGGTAATAATGAAATAGAACTAGGAGTGACATACAGCACAACTAATACCCTGTACTGGCATGCAGTAAGCCAGAAGTAATGAGAGACCACTCTTTGGTTGCCATGCCACCATCTGTGGTGATATGAAGCAATAATAAGTAGGCTGTATGAGACACATTTGAATCTTGGCTCTTTACACAACCATAGTGACTGTTGCATTGTAGAAAATGGGTGGTGGTGTCTTGAATTAAATTGGCTGCTGAGGTGTTTGTCTTTCACTTAACATTGACACAACAACATGAATACAGTGAAAGTAGGGATGGGCAACCAGTAGCCCTCCAGATGTAATTGGGCAGCAATTCCTATCAGCACCTGGGAATCATAGCCACTAAGGAAGGATGTGGAAACTGTAGATCAACAAAACAGGCAGAGACACAAGCACTCCACCCCTCAGTTAAAAGCTGAAATATCCCACGGTAGAAGTGAATATTCAACCATTTTTGATATCTGATGTTTATCCCACAGTGATACAAATGTTTGAAAGTTTGGTGGGCATATCCTTTAATTTTGACCCTAAACAAATCTCTTATGGGTCATTCTGGGTTTGTATTATGTACCCTTTATAGTGACTGCACAGACGGAAAGCAAATTAAATAATGTGTTTGCTATTGTAGACTTCCACTCCAGAAGCCTTTGAAAAATTTTCTAAGGAGAGAGCCGATGTCACCTAACAATCCAAACTATTCTACTAATAAGGACACTTTTAACAGCAAATGTTCATACCTTCCCACAGAGCGTGTTGTCTGTGATTTCCATAGCACAGAACAAATATGCAAAATAAATAAATAAATATCTAGGTATGTAAAAATATCATAATCTGCTGTTGAATATCCATGCTATCCGTTAAGCTCCACTTAGCAGTTTCAACTATGTACTCAAAATAGGTTTTATATCAATCATCCAGTAAGTCCTATAACTTCAGATGATCTACATCAGTGGTTTCAAACTCTCAGATTTCATAGATAAAGGATTCTGGGAGCTGAAGTTCAGAACATTTGGTGGATCAAAGGCTAATAATTGTTTTAATGATACTATTAGCATATGTTTTCTAATTGTTTAGTGAAGCAACACTAGAATATACTTCCACAGGAAAAGTAATGTTAGTGAAAAAAACCACATTCGTCAATTTGTGCTTAAAACTTATAGCTGAATCATAATTCTAACTTTGCCATAGTGTTTTGTCGCTATACTCAGAAGGCATTGGTCACACACATTTAGATCATTCTTCTCTCCCTCCCTACCCCTTATGGCTTGACATTTAGCTGTGGTGATATTTGTCTTCAGATCTGATCTCTGCTTCAGTGGAATGTTATTTTTATATCACTTTCCCTATTCAAATCAGCATCTTTAATCTGAGGAAGAATGAGGAAGCCATGCAAACAAGTTGGTCTGAATATGTGGTGATATTGCTGAAGGAAAACAAGTCTAATTTGGAGTAAAAACATGATTCCTAGAGGGTTTTCCACTTTGTCCAAACTAGTGAAGTCACAGAAACAAATCTTGTTTTCTGTGTGATATTATCACTGTTGCCAAGAATTGTTGTTGTTGTGTGCCTTCAAGTCATTTCCTACCTACATGACCCTAAGGCAAGCCTATTATGGGGTTTTCTGGGGCTAAGAGTGTGTGATGTGCAGTGGCTTTCCATGGCTGAGTGGGGAATTGAATCTTGGTCTCCATGGTCATAGTCCAATGCTGAAACTGCTATACAATGCTGGCTCACTCCCAAGAATTACCTTGGTTTTATTACTAAAGAAAAGGTGCTAAAGCAGCAGCTGGTTGAGATTGTGCTTTGAATGCCAGAAAACAAACAGTTTTGGACTCTCCAACAGCTCCTTCTTCTTAATGAAAATATTTACAAATGTTTGTAAACTGGCAAGGGTACCCAGTCACTTTAGAGGTAAAATAGTAGGAATAGTGGCAGTACTGGTACTCCCCCCACCCAAATGGTAGAAATAAATATAATTATTCATGAATTAAAAGGCTTATTTTGCTGCTTTGAGATCTTTCTGTCGTCATTCAGTTCTAAACATGTCAGCTTCAAAACTGCCTTGTACTTGGCAAGAAGTAATAGAAGCACACATTTATATTTCCAACTGCGGATCTAAATTTATTGCAATTAAAACATTATTATGGGCTAAACAAAAAAAAAGTGCTGTTGATAAAACGTACATTGGTTGCTATTTCTCAGAATGGCACTGCTGTAATTTATTCCTCTGGTAATCAATTAAAATACAGTTTTGTAATTAAACTTCCTTCAGCTCAGTTGTACGATACTATGTAAATTTTGTGTGTTGTGTTTGTTTATCCCAGGAGTGCCATAAAGGGAACTGAAAAGCATGTTCCCATATGCTGCGATGATAATGTACACAGGCCACTGAAACCAAGTGAATTTGAGCAGCTTAACTATTTATGTAGGATTCTAGATGTACATTTCTACGCTGGAGACTTTATTTCGTGTAATTAAAGCTACCTCAATTCAACTCAAGTCTAACTGATCAGGTGAAATATGGTTATTATTACAGTGCATAGAAAAATACTTCTTTATTCAGTATGTCATATAAAAAAAATTAAAATCTGCCTTAAGGCAATATTCTGAGCCTCAAGGGGGGAGGGGGCTTCATTATATAACACAGACTGCCAATAATGATCTACTGACCATTACCTTGGATAGAGGCCTGAATCATTAATTCAATCAGATTTATAGGTGGGATCTGCAACGTATATACAATTCTCTCAAGAGGCTTTTATGAAATAATTCCTTATGTGGTTCCAATAATGTAACCACACTAGCATCACCATTCTTTCTCTCCTGTTTGAAAAGTGGTTTGTTTCATACAAGTAGGTCACATTTCAAAGCGATGACTGCTTAAAATATCAACGAAGACTTGGGGGAAAAAAGACTAACAGTTAATCAGTGCTGAGGGAGCAGAGCTTAGATATAGTTCATTAAAAATTATTTTGTTATCCATGATCTGTTAAAGTTTCCAATGACTATTTAAAAGTCATTATATATATTGTCAAATGGCAATGGCATTAACAGTTAACATTTCACATTCTTTCGATTTGCTATTTGAAGGGTTATGTGGAGTGGCCACTTTCAGCCATTCTTAATAATTTTAAATGATTGTTTAAAAAATTAGAGGTAACCCATTACTACAGAGCTGGTGTGGTACAGTGCACTGAATGTTGGACTAAGACACTGGGAGACCAGGGTTCAAATCCCCACTCAGCCATGGAAACCCACTGGGTGACCTTGAGCAAGCCACACTTTCTCAGCCTCAGAAGAAATCAAAGGCAAATCTCCTTTGAACAAGTCTTGGCAAGAAAACCCCATGACAGGGTTGCCCTGGGGTCACCATAAACATAATAAACTCACTACTAGCACATTGTAAAATACACATGGCAAATTTCTGGATTTGCATTGATATTGATGGATCAGGTTTGAGACTGACTTTTCCAGGCTCTGTGAAAGAGACCAAGTACAGTTAGATTCATAACTGCCAGTGTGGTATGGTGGTCAGAGAGTTGGGTTAGAAAACAAGAGTTCAAATCCCCATTCAGCCATGAAAATGAAACTGGGCAGGTCTACCAGCCTCCTAAGAGGAAGGTAATGGCAAACTTCTTCTGAATAAATTCAGCTGGGAAAACTCTAGGATAAGGTCACTGTAAGTCACTTGAAGGCACTATCAAAAGCAAACAGACTTGGATGCCTTTTTGATACAAGGTCTAGTGTTGATAGAGCAACACATAACACTGCAGCACAGCTGTAACATGCAAGATTTACACATTTCAATGTTATCTTGAGACAGCTTTCCAGGGGAGGAAAGACAGTGCTGCATTTGGGGGGGTGGGAAATAAAGAACCATGCCAAGGCTTTAGCCGCACCATCTATCTATCCTGAACATGAATCCTCTTAGTGTACATCATGTTGATTTCTCTCCCAAAAAATTATGACCACAGAAGAGAGAGATTGGTTGTAAAGATGAGGAAGAATGTCAAATAAATAATTAATCTATTGTACTAAGTGTAAGAATGTGTTTCTCATACCACTGTGGTTATGTAAATGTAAATGTAAATGTGTGAGGTATACATATACTGGTATCAAGATAGTCTAGTGCTATAATTTAAGTATTACCAGAAGAACTATACATGATTTTTTTTCATTCTGTTCTTTCTTCTACATTCCTTGAGATTAAATTCCTGGCCATCCAATCAGCTTGTCTTTTTTCTGACACCTGGTTTTGTGTCAGCTTAGCTAACTCACGACAATTCAGAGGATGGTGGAACATAAAAGAATGTCAGGAAGAAACAGATTGCCTGAGGAGGTTAAAATGAGTCTGAGATAGATTTTCATCTCAGCATTGGCATTCTAGTATTTTCTCAGTGCAACACAGTTCAGAAACATCTCTGCGCATTACATACCACAACAGTCCCTTTTTCTGGTGGCTCAGTGTGGCAACCATTATTCATCTCATCGGCAGTCTTTCTTCGATTTCCTCTATTCTGCTCTTTAAATGGCATTGCCAATCAATTCCAACAGCAAGATAGTTTTCCTTACTAATTTTCCCCCATCATGCCTTTTATCTAGAGTGGCTGAAGATGCCCTCCCCATGTTGACAGTGGAACTGTAACAAAAAATAAAGCTCTGTGCAGTGAAGAACTCTATCTTATCAGGCTTATCAGTCAAACAGAGTTTTGCATTTGTATTTCCCTGAATGTTCCTTCGTATTTGCTGCTGATCTTTCTACCAACATGGAGCATGATCTCTCCACACTTAGAAGTTATGAACATCCAAACACAGGCGAGAGATGACGAGAAAGGAGTCAGGAAGAAAGACACATATAAATTACTCGGGCTGCCCTTTTGCTTGACTTCCCCTTTGTGGGATGATGTGCAAACCAACCTCCAAAATAGACATATGACTGATGTGAATAAGGAAGGTGTGACTGATTATAGGGTTCCTCAAGTGGGTGAAGAGAGCTCCAGTTCTCAGTAAATAACTAAAGGTTGAAGTTACAACAGAAACAGATACACTTCCACCAAAGGATAACAGATAGTGAATGTCAAGAGCTGGTACTGATTCATGCAAATGAAGGCTAAAATCACTACTGGAAGTACTTTGAGACTTTTATGGATTTCATAGTCTTTATGCAACATGAAACATAGTGAAGATATGATGAGAACATAAGGTGAATAAGGGACCACATAGAGCCAGCCTGGTGTAGTGGTTTGAGCATTGGACTATGGCCCAGAAGACCAAGGTTTGATTCCCCACTTGGCCATGGAAACCCACTGAGTTACCCTGGGTAACACACACACACACAGCCCCAGAAAACCCCATCTTAGGATCACCATAAGTCAGAAATTACTTGAAGGCATACAACAGCAGCAGCAGCAGCAACAACAACAACATTTCATATTGTGATTTTGTTCCACAAGCTGGAGCTATGGACATTATGGGTTAATCAGTGCTCACCAATGGGTCCAAGTCAAAGATCAGTCAGTTCCAGATTTTGGAGGGATAAGGTTCAGAACTTTGAGTAGCTTCTTTAATCTATGAAGTAAGTCCGAGAGTGGATTCATTCCAGACATGGAAGTCAATGGGCACCATTGGGCCAAATTGTGGTTGGGTTTATACAGCCCTACTGTGGCCAAAGATGACAAGAAGAATGGACAGGCTCCATCTCTCAAACTAATTTCAAAAGCCCTCCAATGTCAAGCAGTTCAGATCTCTAGCAGGAGCAATCTATACCTTTGGTAATATCTCCCTGTGTGTGGAACAAAAAGGAGGAGAGAGAATGAGAAAAGAGGTGTCAGGAAGAAAGGATGATGAGTGTGTGGGAAGAGAGACAGGAGGGGAGAGAGAGAAAGAGAGAGAGAGAAGTGGTATTAGAAAGAAATTAGATCAGAAAGAGAAAGGGGATGACCACATCCACTTTTGGCTGCGGTTCTCCCACAACTAGCGCGTGGATCTTGACAAGTTATTTTTGACAAAATGCAATCTTTTAGAAAGAAAATGCAACTCGTCTGCTATTTGGAAAATCAAGATGTTGGGCAACAGTAAGAACCACTCTGGCAATGTCAACCAGAGAAGCAATCAACAGTATTGAGCCCTTTGCATTGGCCTAGTACTTCCTATTAGACTTTCATGTACACAATTAGTTAAGGCTGCAGTCCTGCCTACTTTTACCTTACAGCAATTCCTATGGAACTCAATTAATCTTTACTTCTGAGTAGAGAGGTTGAGAGTTGCAGTGTAAATATTTTCTTCTTTGTATGAGTGCCTTATACTCTGGGATGTTTGCATTTTCACCTTCAGCCCAAGTTATGTCTTCTTCAGTTCAATTACTCAGCTCACTTATTCAATAACTGAATACTTAGTCAATCCTGTTATTCTGCCAACTGTGATTGGTGGCTACATGGCACACTGCAGGCTATTTAAGTGGGTGAATAAATTTTAATCAAACCTTGAACAAGTAAAATGACTGTTAACTCACAGAAAAAAAGGACCAACTAATCAAATTCAGCAATAATATGGAAGAAGAGAAACATACAGCCTAAAGTGTGGTGATGATGTTTTGAATAGACATTCGTCACCCTGAGAGCAGAAATCTTTGGGTCTTTCCACACCATACCTCATTAGCATGTTGTTCCATTACAATCCCAACATGGCTATTTGCATGATGCTGTCGGTTTAGGAATGCTGTCTTTGGCACCCTTTCACCTTAAATGAATGAGTTTTGAGTATTGCCACCAGCATTCCTTCCACATTACAGCATTCCTGGCCATTCCCTTGCCCTGCCTTCACTCCACAAACCCCACCCTGATTGGTTGGGTTTGTTTGTTTGTTTGTTTTGGAAGTCGTACTAGGGCAGGAATGTTGGAACAGCATGACACACCAGTACACTATTGCATTTTTGTGCTATAATGCTTTAAAATGTATTAAAATAACTAAATAAATAAAATAA
The DNA here is from genome assembly GCA_948474755.1 of Ctenosaura bakeri. Lineage (NCBI taxonomy): Eukaryota > Metazoa > Chordata > Lepidosauria > Squamata > Iguanidae > Ctenosaura > Ctenosaura bakeri. Next base: position 802,428 of record CAOLHI010000112.1, read on the forward strand.
AAGGAGAAATTTAAAATAAACACTGAGAGGTGATAGATTTCAAAGTTACCCTGCTATGGGAGTAGCTGAGAGAGGGACAAGCTGGGCATGCCCACACCCCACCTACTCCTGGATCCAGGAGGACAGGAAGCACTATCAAGTGCTATTATGGTACCACAGTGAGCTGGCTGATGGGATTGAAGAGCTAAAGGAGACTCTTAACAGATTTTTTTCTCTAAATGGTATAAGGTGGTTTTGCAATGCTTGGGGACAGAATAGAAGCTGAACAGCAATGACATCAGCCATTTCCGCACGGCCACCTGACCCCTCCCAAAACTGCAAACCCCAGGATTCCATAGGAGGTTGAAAGTGGAATAATCATGCTATAAGAGTGTAGTGCGGAAATGGCCATCGTGTGTTAGCATGACTCCTGAACAGGAAACAACCCACTGTTGTTGCAGGATAGCGCCGTTGTGCAGAAATGCTCTTAGAGTGCAGTGTAGGTATTTTTGACATAGTTGAATTAATTATATAAGAATGTAGCATAGGTGTGTTCGAATACCTTCTTTCAGACTTGGATTCAGACTTGAACATTCCAAAACATTTCCCAAGGGGAAAAAAAATCTCTGTGATTTTTCTGAGGAGTGGACAATGCATGACTTGTAGGTGTCCTATAGTTCCCCTTTCCTCAGTTTTGAAGCCTCCAAACCTCATTCACTGCCTCTGCCAAAATCACCACACTACTGAAATTTGTCAGCCCCACAGCAAGAAGGTATATTTTCCTTTACACAAAAGGCACGTAGTGAGTAAGCACCTTGTTTCCAGGCCCAGTTTTGCTGCTGGGAACTTAAAGGAATTGTGATTGTGCTTGAAAGCAAAATAAAGGGAAATAGATTTATTTTCTGCCACTGGTACCAGAACACCAAATTTGGGGTGGAAAACTCAGCATCGTGGTTGGAGCCCTCAGCAGACTTCAAGTAGTGACATCTGATGCTCAGAAAATGCCAAGCCATGGCTCATTCAGTGCCAAAAGCAAACCCTATGTGGTTTCTGATGATATCTTTGGGAGTGTCTCAAAGTCTAAAATTTTCCCAATGCACTAGGATACCTCTCAGCCTCCTGAATTACCTGGCCAACCAACTGCCTCCTTCTCATCCTCTTTGGTAATAGGAACAGTAGAATGAAAGAAGGCTTTTTTTTTAATGTTTCAAAAATTTATGGGCCTTTCTGTACTATATTGTTATAGTGCTGTTATCCCACTTTCAACATCCTGTGGAATTCTGGGATTTGTAGTTTACTGAGGTCAAAAAGTTCTCTGACTGAGAATTCTAAATGCCCCTCCCTAAACTGCAAACCCCGGGAACTCATAGGAATAATAATGGAATAATAGCACTATAACAGTGTAGTGTAGAAAGGCCCTGTGTGTGGAGGCTCAAGATAAGGGATAAGAGAGCATGGATGAAGAAAAGAGGAAAGGATAAAAGCTCCTCTCTGTCTCAGTGAATCAATTCTGGGGTCATTATGCTTGCTCAATGTTGGGGTGAGCATTCTGGACCCTTCACATATCAAGAAATAGTAATTTTGTACCATCCCATTTCAAATCACTCCCACCACCACATTTTAAAATGTCTTTTCAGTCTCCATTGTAACTGATCATTGATTTAAATGAAACTATAGTTCATGTGTTTATTCTGTGTTGGCTGAATTCAGGGTAAAAAAAAATAGAAATCTCTCTGCAATTTTAAATCACCCAAGGTTTGTTGTTATTTGTTCAGTTGGCTTGGACATTTGGTGACCCTATGAATGACAAATCCAAACCTAGATGTGTTTAAATAATGTACTATTACAAGAATTTTTAAATTCTGAAATGGGAGGGGAAAGCGATTACATAAAATCAGGCACACACACAAATGTATAAAGAATCTTTTTAAAAAGAGAAGAAAATTACTACAGTATTTCTAGTCAATAACTGAGCAAAACAGCGAGTCTTGCGGCATTTCAAAGACAACCAAGTATATTACTTTAATCTCAATTACCGCAGTGAAAACAACTCAAGAGGAATGATTAGCTATTTTTGGTCTTTAATACCCCAGTTCATGAAAGATGCCTTGAGCAAGTTTGTTTATCACTACCACCTCATGATCGACTGTGATTTTACAGCAGGAGTGGGAATGATACAATGCTCCAGATACTGTTAGAGTGCAACTCCCAGCCATCCTTGGCTTCTTAGCCAACATGCCAGAGGCTACATTCCAATAAGATACACTGGGCTTGCATAATGCCTGCCCCTGCTTTCTAGAAATGCCTTGCTGGAAGAAGCAGCACCAAAGATGAATAGCACTGAGATTAGGAGTGGACAAATCTATCAGTGTCACTTTCTCCCAATTTCACTTTTTTAATCCCTTTTTTAAAATTTAATTTTTAAAATATCCCATCCTTTTTATGAAAAAAAAATTGTGCATTTGAGTGCATTATTGTCAAAAGCAAATTGAATAACATTATCAGACATCTGCACTGGTTCAGTTCCACAGGTATAGCCATTCCCTGAATACAGAGGACTATGGCTATTGCCTATGCTAGCCTGGTAGTTCTGCAAGTTGCTTAACACTGAACCTATTTGAGGCTAGATGAGCTGTGGACAAGAAGAGCGATGGATCAAATTCAGGGTATAAATTCTCATGTTACAAAAATAGCTACACTATGTTATGTCTGGAGAGAAATCTTCTTCGAGTAGATACTTTCCCCTCCATAACATTGCCACAAATTCTCTATCTGTAGGCTTCCTATATTTCATGTGTTTGCATTGTATAGGCCAGTGCTTGTTAACATGGGAACTAGAGACCCCTGGGGGATCTGCATAACCCTCACAGGGTGTCTGTGAAGTTCTGCTGCTGGATACCAACAGCAGCACCGATGACAGGGTTATGCATGTGTTGGGAGGTGCCGAAACTGCACTCTCATTGGCAAATAAGGGAGCAATGTGGAAATGCACACATGCACACCACTGTGTCCCTTTTGTCACAGCTGTGGCACCAGGAAGTATGGGTGCCAAGAGGCATGGTGGCAGGTGTGAGTGCATGCCCAAACTTTTCTCTCATTTGCAAATGGAGCAGCTTTAGCCCCTGCCACCCCCAGTGCCATATCCCTAACATAAGGCAGGCATGTGCATGCATCCAAGCTATGACTCTGAAAACCAGGGTTTGCATCTCCACTTAGCCATGGAAACAAACCTTGCCAAGAAAACCCCCATGACAGGTTTGCCTTAGGGTCATCATGAGTCTGTTATCAAAGGGGAAAGGCATGATGGCTAGAAAAAAGCTGCCCCTTTAAGCAGCACTTTGTTTTTGTGTGCCTTCAAGTCACTTCTGACTTATGGCAACCCTAAGATGAAGCTATCACAGGGTTGTTGTTGTTTTGCCAAGATTTTTTCAGAGGGAGTTTCCTTTGCCTTCTTCTGCAGCTAAGAGAATGTGACTTGCCCAAGGTCATCCAATGGCTGGGCAGGGATTTGAATCCTAGTCTCCAAAAGCCATAAGTAAGCAAATAAATAAATATTTGAATATTTAAATCTAAATTTAATATTTAAATCTTGAATTAAGTCTTGGGGCTCTCCAGCAATTTATAGAAGATCCTTGATAAAGAAAAGGTTAAGAACCACTGGTATAGGCATACCATGTAAGTGCTACTTCAACATACCTTCTAGATAGATTATGAAATCCATCCTGAGGTATTCGAGGATTACTTTTTGACAAAGTTGTCACCAGTAACACAATACCATTACCAGGAAGTAAAACAGTGAAAAAGAAGCCAGTATGATGGAAGCTTCTTTTTTCACAGGGGGCTTGATAAATTAAAAAGACCACTTTGGCATGAGTGCATAGCCATAGATCTGAAGATGGTCCTTTAGGCCACTTAACCCACTGCTTGACTCAAGAAAACCAGAACTAACACATTCCCAACAAATTATCCTTCCTAATGACCTTCAGTAGGGAAGACCAAAGACTGCTGCGCAATTAATTTCACTGTCAAAAGGTTCTGGTCATTAAAATATTTTATTATTTTATTTCTGTTCCACCAGTGTCTCTCACTGACTTCTTAGAGTAAAAATCCTCCCTAAAAAAAATCTCTCTCAAAAAAATTCAAATATAAAATATACTTTACCTTAAAAAAGACAGAGCGAGAGAGAGCGCCATTTTGTTCTTGAATCACAAGGGTGTAGTTGGACTTGTGCCTTTGCATCTTACTTTTTTGTTCATTGTGGTGGTTAGAATTCTGTTCCAATCAAGCTAAGACCAACATCTGTTCCTAGAAGTAGAGACATACTTCTACCATGTGATTACATCTCTGTAGCTACATCTCCCAATGCTACCACCCTTAAAAAAAACTCAACTTACAAGCAGTGCAGCCGCCCTCCCCATGACCATTTTCATGTTGTCAGAGAGTAGATGGGTGAATGGGAATCCACAAAAGCTAATTTCTTGTATCTAGATGCACTGCAAGAATGTTATCTGCAGCAATGTCTCAAGGCTTGCCAGAGATCACTGCAGATGTCTGTTGCAGTGCATCCAGCTACAAAAGAATAGCTGAATGTGTCCCAACTCATCCTCTGTGTACCAGCAACACAAGAACAGTTGTGTTGTGGGAGGGCTGCACTGTTTACAAAGTGAGTTTTTAGAGGATAGTATCGGCAAACATAGGCCCTTTCCACACACGGAGGAAGAAACGGGCGAAAACACGCTAAAACGGAGCTTGCCTGCAACCAGGTAAGTCCGTCATCACGTGGAGCAGTGCAAGTTCGCTGCTCCACACTTGGCGGCGGCCTGCAGCATCCAAAATGGCAGTTCCTGGCGGGCGGAGGCTCTCCACCAACCGGAGAAGCTCACCAGGCGGAAGCCCGTCCTCTGGCTGGTCTGCAGGCGCGCCCTTGCATGCGCCTGCAAATCTACACCGGGCGCTGCGACAGGGCTACACGCCCCGTGCTTTTTAAAAACCTCACAAGAAGTGGTTTTTAAAAAGCACGCAGCAGCGCCACTTCCGGTCGCCCTAGCACGGATTGGGGTGTGGAACTATGCAAAAGTAGTCCACCCCAATCCACTTTACAGTGTAGACAACCTCCGTCAGAGGTCGCTCTACACCATTTTTTAACCCCCGTGTGGAAAGGGCCCAAATAGCTACAGAGATATAGCTACATGACAGAAGTACATCTCCCAACACAGGATCTTAGCTGTAGTTCAAGGTTATCCCCAATTACTAAAACACTTCTGATGTTCACCTGCAGAGATGTGTTCATCCAAAACATGTTCTCAAGAGGAAAAGGAGGAGGAGGAGGAGGAGGAGGAGGGGGAGGAGGAGGGGGAGGAGGATGATTGGACTGGAATCATTTAGAACTACCTGACAACAGTAAGAAAAGTCAAGTCAGATGTACCAGAGGACAAACTGAAAGAGTCAGAGTTTCTGGAAGAGGCTGAAAGTGAGAAGAAGCTCTGGTTTAAAGTAGGTTCTGGGGGAAAAAATCTTATGTGCAAAAAGTGATTAATGTATTTAATGAACTATCCAAAGACGCAACAGAAATGGAACTGCAGCCAGGATCTCCAAACCATGTTATCACATGCTGTATATCTAGTCGCTAGATCTGTCCTAGCATATCCCGTAAATAAGCTATGCTAAACAAGCTATGTCAGAGCTTTCCAAACTTTTCATGTTGGTGTTGGTGACACACTTTTTAGATATGCATCATTTTGTGACACAGCAATTCAGTTTTACTAACAAACCAGAGGTTAAACTGACCCCTTATAAGAGATCCAGGCACATACATAAATTGTAATAATGAAATGTATGGAGATACAACATATCTCATGAAAACCTTTCATTTATATTTTTAAAAATATATGATTTATTTATAACATATAACATGCATTTCCAAGACTCTGGTGAGGGGCTCTCTCTCAGTCCAGGGAGGTGACGCACACTTGTTGCCCTTCAGGCAACACACTAACATGTCGCAACACACCATTTGGAAAGCCCTGTGTTATGTAATTAAGAAAGGCGGTCTTTATTTATTTGTGATTATATATAGGTTGTCCAAATATTCAATGGACAACATACACATTTAAAAATAAAACATACACAACAACAACAAAAACAATTATAAGGACAGCACATAATTAAACCAAGACTCCTCCATTGAGTAGTATCAGCTCCTAGAACCATCTTTCTTTGGCTACATATTAGCCAAAATGCTGAACAGAAGTGACATTTTTAGTTACCGTTTTGGCTCATTCATGGTTGAAGAAAGAACCATTTTGGTTGGGTAGGAGTGTTTCATATCTTGAAGTCTTTTGGTACAGTTTCTGGGTGAAAATCACACTAAAATAAATAAATGTGGAGGGCTTTGTGGAGCTGGTGCTGGGCTTTGGGAAGACAAACCAGGGTTTGAAGGACTTTGTGGCCTGTGAACCACACTTTCCCCATCTCTTCTTTACTGAAAACCATCACAGTTGGTGAAAGACGCAGCTGGCTTCCTGTGCCTTAGCTTCAATGGCAGTCCAGATATCACCACCAGCAGTACAACATTGTTTAGTAAATCGAATCATGTCTATACAGAAAAGTTACTTGATCATTCCCATTTTTGTGTGTGTGTATTTTTCCAGTTAAAGGGAATTCAGAGAACAGGAATGAGAGAGACTAGTTGCAGTACACAGCTGCAGCTGAGCTGAGTGGACCAATAACCTGCCAGCTGATTGTGTTTCATGAATGGAACAATGACTGCAGACAATAAAAGCTGTAGACATCAAGTAGAAGAATGTAAATAATCCTGCATTCTATTGATAGTTTCAACTAGAGTAGACCATTTAAATCAATGGTACCTTTGTACTTAAACATTTATGTACATTTTATTGATTCAATGTACTTACTTTAGTTGGGCAAATAATAGGGCCATTTCCGCACTAGACTGTTATAGTGCTATTATTCCACTTTCAACATTCTATGTAATCCTGAGGTTTGCAGTTTAGGGGCCGGTCGGCCTCTCCCTAAACTGCAAACCCCAGGATTCCATAGAATGTTGAAAGTGGAATAATAGTGCTATAACGGTCTAGTGTGGCAATGGCCTAGGATTCAGGCCACAATTTCCTAAGAAGCAGTAGAAGACCTAGTAGGAATCCATAGTTAATGAGGAGAGTGAGGGGAATTTTTTTTTTTTAAAAAAAAATGCTACTTCATATGCTAAGAATAATTGTGAGACTCCATGGGTATTATAATTATATAATGAGAGCAAGCTTGGAGTAGTGGTTTGAACACTGGGCTACGACCCTGGAGACCAGTGTTTGATTCCCCACTTAGCTATGGATGACCACTGGGTGATCTTAGGTGCTTCACACACTCTCAGTCCCAGAAATCCCCATGATAGGTTTGTTTTAGTCAAATAAGTCAAAAATTACTCAAAGGCACACAACAGCAATGGTATTGTAATAATGAGTGTTTTGTAATTGGAGACCTGGGAATTTAGATTGCCATTCATAGCTTTTGCTACCTGAGGTGAAGGGCAGTGCATGTGCTCAAACTGGCAGTAGTTCAATATTGGTTTGAGAATAGTGTTCTGACATCTGAGACAGCAAGACAGTTGACATGACCTGGGACAGGTAGCATGATGTAGATGTTTTTGCATTCCAACTGAAGGGAAAAGCAGGAAAGTTCATGACATCCAGCAACCTGTTGCTGTCTCCCTAGCATCTGCTGCCTGAGACAGCAACTCACTCTTCCAAGTGATAAAGCTGGCTGTGTTCATAGTACTCCAAGATTCTTCTGTGAGTGTTTATTGTCACACTCAACAGGAGATGTGAATGACTACATACGCCAGTTTTGTTACGTATTCAAACTGATGTAGCAAGAAAGCAACATTAACAATGTCTAAACCATGTTGCAAATAAGTGTAATAACTTCCTGAATCTGATAATCAATGGGATAATTCTTTTACTTCTTTAAGTGCTCCTGAGGTACAGTTTATTTAGGAATCATCAGTGACTAAGGGACCGAAGAAGCTTCCTTTATTTTAACATGAATACCATTGGTGACATACAGGTCAATTCAGTGCTACATTTAGCACCCTTTCACATGTACAATGGGATTTTCTCTTTCTCTCTTTGTTCCTGTTCTCTGCTCTAAAAATTGTCTCAGGTTCTCCAGCTTTCTGGCATTGATTTTGAGGTTGTATGTGATGGGGGCTCACACACTCCCCGTTCATAGTTCTGCTGACAGAATTGCTTTGGCTGCTGACATAAACTGGAATAAAACCTTTCCTCTAAATAATTGCTACTCATATTTAGGTCAGTTATATTGTTGCCTCATCTGATGAGCGGGGGAAAGACCAAAATGAAACACTGACATCTGTGAATTACCTAAAATATAACTAGAACTGTGTCAAATATATCTTCCACAGCCAGCTTTTATCAGCAGCCTTGAAAAATGCAGGAAGCTGCCAGAAACTGAGTCAGGTCACTGGTCAACATAGCCCAGTATTGTCAGCTTTGATTGGCAGTGGGTCTCCAAGTGCTCCAGAGAAAGGCAAATCTTTTGCACCTCCTCCTAGATAATCTATTTAACTGGAAGTACCTGAGAACAGAGTCGGAAATCAGGTTCATTGAGCTCAATAGAGTTTTCCCATGTTAAATTACTTAGGGGTGCATAACTTTTGTGGGGCTAGGGCCCAATTTCCACCCACAGCACACCCATTGAGGTCTGCAGTGAGTCCAAAGGTGTTTTTTAAAATCAGAGCCAGAAGTGATTAGATGTATTTCTGGTTTGTGGAAACGGGGTTTGGGACCCCTGAGGGACACTATCTCTGCCTTACTCCACAACTGCCCTGCTTTTGTGGTCCCCAAAAGCAGGGGGGAAAATCCTTTTCAATTTTTTTTTAAGTCTGGGAAGGCATTAAGGGTTCTGTGTGAGCCTAAGTACTAGAAAACAGCTGTGGGGGGCTGCATTTTGCTTACCCTTGGACTTGATAATGGATCATCTCAGTTACCCAGTCAAATAAAGTATTGGTATTTGTAGTTGTCTTTGTTTATATGTTTCTCAGGCTTCTACCTGGCTGATTCTTTCTATGTTTCCATTCTTTCCTGCCCTTCTTCCTGGACCATGGTCAAAATTTAGGGTCGTTTGCCTTGTAACATGTCACAGATGAAAATTCGAACCCAGAGAGCGTGGTCAAGATGGCAAAAGTTATTAATGAGAAAGAATAGATTCATTAATTGCTAGTGCTGCCCGTTGGCTGTGGAATTCACTAACCCAGCAGACAGATCAAAGCCCTGTGATTCAAGCTGCATCTGGGGCTCGTTCACTCTACACAGTTATAGTGCTATTATTCCACTTCAACTGTCATGGTTCCATCTTATGGAATCCTGGGATTGGCAGTCAGAGGAGGCATTCTCAGCCAGAGCACTCCAGTGTTCTACAAACCCCAGGATCATAGTGGATCACTGTGTAGTGTGAATGGGCCCCAGATCTAGGCAATGTATAATTGTATAATTTTTGGTGCGTTTAACCGGTGAAAATTTTGTATAACACTATTGTTCTGGTCCTCTTTTTTGACATTTCTTATTTTATTATGCATTCTAAATGTATCTTATAGACCCCGTTAGGGCTATCAATGTAATAAATCAACTGTTAAACATTTTTGTTGGTTCCATACATAATAGAGGCAAAATAACATGAAACAACATGACTGCAAACCTTATGACCACGCCTGTGGCATGCCTTCTCTCGAGGACTAGCAAGAAGAGTATTCATAGCTTATCATGGGATTCATAATTATCATTCTGTAAAACACTGACAGTGCAGTTAAGAGAGCAAGTCAAGATATCTTGCATTGGGTTTCTGTAGGCTACATATGAACATATGGTCTTTTTCCACAATCCTATGTCAGAGACTTCTATGTAACAAAATATGATCAACAAATCTTTCAAATCAGATTGTAGATGACAAAACAGAACCTTTGGGGAAAATATGGCATACTCATACAACTTTTGATTTGCTGAAGTGATAGGATTGCTATATAAATAATAATGAAAAAGGAAGGGCTCCAAGATACAATGCCAAGTATATTTCAAACACAGGGACCAGCGCTGCCTCAAGTATGTGTCAGAATGCTTCACCACATGGAGCATACTTTCTCACAGCACTCTTACCTATTATACAATATTTTGTTTAGCACCAAATGTTCTCTCTTTCCTTTTGAAAACAATCAAGAAGATCAGAGATGAATCAAACATGGCCTTTTTAGCATATTTCTTCCTGACAAAATAGTCCATATGCTCATGGGAAACTGACAATATACATACGTACTTGTTTCACGTTTGTTCATGTTGCCAGAACAATTCTCCTTTGTGCCCCCCTCTGTCACAATCAACACTATCTCTCCCTGACTCGTATATCTTGTCTCTGTTTGAAAATGAAAATATGGTATCAAATAAGTCTTTGGCCATGTCCGCACTAGCCTGTTATAGCGCGACGATTCCACTTTCAACATCCTCAGGAATCCTGGGGTTTGCAGTTTCAGCCCCTCCCGAAAGTGTTGAAAGTGGAATCGTCGCGCTAAAACAGGCTAGTGTGGAAATGGCCTTTGACAACAGACCTTTCTTTGGAATTGGGTGACTAAAATTTGGCTGACTTGTCACTCATCCATTCAATAGGGATTTTTTTTTTTTTTAAGAGAGAGTTTATTTTGGCCTAATTATGAAAATGAAGAGCAGCTGTGAGATCTTCATCTCACAAATCATAATGCAAGCTCGCTATCTCTGCGAACACCTCATTCATTACCAGGTGGCAGACACTTTATGCTGTGCTCCGCTCTCCGTTTTGCTAATGGGTGCTGAGGAGAATTGGAAACAATTTGCCTGAAGATCCAGCACAGAGGCTGGCGGTGTGTTTGTATTCAGAGACAGCAGTCCCCTAGCACCTGGTTGGCTTTTGCTAAATCAAACAGAACTTAACATGTGTGCACACACCCTGGGGGCAGGCACGGCAAGACATAGACAGAATGATTTCTCAGCCATTACTTCCTGCAAAACCCAGAACAGCCATTACATTTGTAACTGCCCTCCCATCCCCTCACCGACATCCAGCGCTTCTTTCTGTATTGAAGATATTGGAAAGAATGAAAGGAATAACATACCCTCTGACATTTCACAGAGGAAGACTGGGACAAGCAACATCAGAATATGGTCAAAGTGGCAAAAGTTATCCATTGGGAGAGGCCACAAGCCAGGAGAGCCAGCAGCAGTTACCTGAGACTACTGGGAAAGGCAAGATTCTTTCCCTTTCTCTCCCTTCTGCTAAGTTTAGTGAGTGCAAACTATTTTTGCACTTTCAACTCAATTTGCAGCAATTGAAGGAATCTAAGGACCAAGGGGAAAAGCAGGAGGAAGAGAAAGAAAGGAGAGCATTTTAAAAACAGCTGAAAGTAGAGAGGAAAGTGGGATGACAGAGGCGTAACTGGGACTGTTCCTTCCAAATTGGGATAACTAGGGATAAGCCCTGTTTACTCCTACTCCTTTTATTAAATGTATTTACATTCTGCCTTTCTCCCATACTGGGCTTCAAGGCAGCTTACAAATTAAAATCATTACAGTGCAGTATACCACATTGAAACGTCTGAAACGTATACTTCAAAAATGATTTAAAAAGCAGGTTAAAAACAGTGCAGTTTAAAACAATACAACATCCTCTTAAAAGTTCTTTCCCCAAAAACCTTCAATTCCAAAGGCCGCTTGGTTTTTTAAAAAGTCTTTGTTGATGAAAAGACAGCAAGCAGGGAGCTATTCTAGCATACCAAAGGAAAGAATTCCAGCACCTAAAGCCATTTCCGCATGACGTTGCTAAACCACAATAGCAGTGAGTTGTTTCCAGTCTAGAAGTCATGCTACCACATGATGTTGCCACTCTCCAGCTGCTATCCCATCCCCAAGCATTGCAAAGCTACCTTATACCATTTCAAGAAAAAAATCTGTTAAGAGCCTCCTTTAGTGCTTCAATCCCATCAGCTGGCTCATTGTGGTACTGTAATAGCGTTTGATAGCACTTCCTGTCCCCATGGATCCAGAATTAGGCAGGATGTGGGTGTCCCCAGCTTGTTCCTCCCTCTGCAATTGCCATGGCGTAGTAACTTCAAAATCTATCACCATTCCAGGTTTATTTTAAATTTCTCCTTTGAGTTAGAGCTGTTTATTTTTTAAATACATTTTTAAGCATTACAGTGCAAAAGTGCAATAGTGTACTGGCGTGGCATGCCATTATGACATTGCTGAGCTAGTGTGGCTTCCAAAAAAAAAAAAAAAGAATAATCAGGGGTGAAGGCAGGGAAAGGGACTGGCCAAGAAGGCTGTAGTGCAATACTGTGGGCAATACTTCCACTCATCCGCTTAAGGTGGAAGAGTGCAGAAAATATCATTCCTAACCCAACAGCTTTGCACAAATAGCAATGCTAGGATTGTAACTGAAGAATGCACTAATGAGGTATGGTGCGGAAAACGCCTAAGACTTTGGGAGAGTAAGAAGGTCCTCTCTCATGTTCCTGCCAACTGTGAAGATAGTGGGATTGAATGAGGATCTCACAGGCTTGTGTGGGGAGATAGTTTGTCCAATATTCTGGATCTAAGCTCTATAGCTGTGTATTCCTGAGAAAGAAAAATATGTAGCCATATATTATGATTATAACACTTATGGCCAGTGTACAGATGGGAACTATAGCTCATTTTCTGACCCACTGCTGCTGGCAGTTTGTTGTGAGATAGACAACTCCTGAAAAGCACTTGAGTTGTATCGTTGTTTAGGGATAGGGAGGAAGAAGAATTTCATTTGGTTCATTTGGTTCAGTTCTTGGAAAGAACCTTCTAGACTTCTTAAATTCCTGTATAAGTTCAATGAGATGAATTCAAGATTTAGAAAATTCAGATATGGGATAAAGCAAAACTGGCAGATTCATGAATCAGTTTAAGAACTTTCAGTGCTTAAGTCTTAAAAGACAGACTTGTGTGGCTGAATTGTCACACATGCAACAGGTTCTTTATCATGGGCCATTTCTGCACTGGACTATTATTATGCTATTATTCCACTTTCAACATCCTTTGAGGCCTCTCCCTAAACTGCAAACCCCAGGATTCCATAAAATGTTGAAAGTGGAATAATAGCACTATAACAATCGAGTGTGGAAATGGCCATGGATAGCCATATGGCAGGAAGGTATAGCATGTCTTCCTCCATGCTGGGAAGAGCTATACCTATTGAATATAGCTAGAAATATATATATGAATTTATCAAAGTGTAAGATATCTTCATCTCCTTTCTTCAAAACTGAGATGGAAAAAACTTGATGTTAAAGATCACTGACATGTGAGAGAAAATAAAACTGACAGATTTATCCATCTCTGTTCAAGGGCACTTGGCAAATTGTCAATATTTCCCTCATAAACTGGGCCACTTCCTTGAAAATAGGGATGGGAAAATCTGTCTTGCATTCAAATATTATAAACTTCACATTCTTTTCATTCTGAATGAAAATGAAGTTTTGATAAATGAGCTCTGGTAAATTCTTATCAAAATAATCCAAAAAAACTGAAACAAGATCCTCACCCACCTCTTTCTATGTTTAAAACTAGGTATGGACAGCTAACGCAACAAAAATATCCAGAAAATTGGGCCAGACTACAAGTTTTGGGACCATTGGTTGTGAGGTCCCTGCCCTTTTTCAATAGGAAGAAAGGAGAGAGCAGGATCCCCCCTGGCATTGGAAAGGCTAAGCAACACCCTCTAGCCACTTGGAAATATGCTATGAAGAATCACTCTCTCCATCTCCTGGATCTCCTCCTTCCTTGATGGGAACTCAGAATGCCACTGCCTTTATCCCCTTAAAAGTACAGTAATGTACAGCAGTTTATCTTTGTGGCCAAAACAGAAGAAAGTGGGTAAGGGGGGAAGAGTAAATAAAGAAAGATGAAGGCTCATGGAGTTAGTGAACTTTGTTTTCATGTGGATGCCTAGCATTTGCTGAGACTTCAGCTTGTCTTTTTTGTTGGCTTGTTTGTTCTGAAACATGAATGTAGCTTCAGAATTATCTTTTCTGTTTGAGCCTTAAGTAGGCTTAAAATAAAGCTTATGCAGAGAAACAGTTCTCATTAATTCAAGGAACATCTCCTCACCTTTGATGAAAGGAGAGGAGTATTTTGGGTGCCTTACACAAATTAAAAACACAATGGCTGGCATCCTGTGGGTTAGTCAATTCAGTTGTTGAATAGCAATCTAATACATAGGAAAATTCCATTGATTTAATAGATCTACTGTAGTTTGGACTAATAACAGGATTTAGATCAACATATGTTAATATTGAGGACAAGGAGAGGAGAAAATCTGTAAGGTAAAATTCAGCAGCAGCAGCATAGTCAGAAATTGAGGTATAGAAAATTAAGCAGGAAAAAAATGCACAAAAAGAAGTAAGAGACCAGGAAGTGAGGGCTGAAGGAAGAGACTATCAAGAACAATCAAAATCTAATACAACATAATTGTTAGGCTAAGAGCAGGAAGACCCAAGCTCAAGATCCCACTCAGCCATGAAACTCACTGGACGATCTTAGCCCTGACATCACCTCGCAGTCTTAACCTACTTCATAGAGACATGATGGTGAAGATAAAATGAAGTGTTGGGGGAGCAGCTACACATGCTGCATCAGATTCGTTGGACAAATATGTAATATAGAAAGAGAGAAAGATATTCAGTCAGACAAAGCTGATAACTCTGGAGGGAATGTGTTCCGCAACAATAGGACTGCTGAGGTTGTTATCTAAACAGTTCTCTAGACTTATTCTGGCCAGCCTACTGCCTAAATCCAAATCCACTCAACTTTAGCTGTACAAGGTGAACATGTACTAATCACCACCATCCATCACAGACGTCTGATTACAGGGGGCATTTTAAAGCAGTGAGCTTACGTAGAACAGAGACTTAAAATGGTTTTAACAGACATATCTATATGGAATTATTATATCATTTTACCAGTACAGGAATAATGGCTTTTATTTGAGAAAAAAAATATTCTTATAAGACTTAAGTAATTTGGGGGAGAGGAAGACAATAAAAATGAATTGATAACAATTGGTTTCAGAGTGCATGATGATGATGATGATGATGATGATGATGATGATGACAACGATGATGGCAATGTCTTTGTTATTTAATAATAAAAACTACTCACTTCAAAAGACTTCAGAACAATAGACAGTACAAACATTTGGACAACTGGAGAATTTTCATAATATGGAGTCAAATTATTGTAACTCATAGAATAGTATGTCATATTGATAAATTAACATATTAATGAGGTAGGGAAAAGAATCAGATCGTGTGGTCTTATTTTTCCCAGCATAGGACCATCTCCTCTTTTGATCCTTGCCCCTTGTTTCTCTCTTTACTTTTTGAGATTACTTTGTAAACATGCTGCTGTTGCAGGATCCTCTAGGAATCAAGGGTTCCTGCAATAAATTCAGACAGATTTGACTTCTCCCAACAGTGTCCAGCAGAGAAATTCCAGCAAAGAAATCTTTGTGAACCATGTTCTAAACAGGCTTATCCAAGGACATATGCAGGAATACTAAGGCTTCACCTAGTACACAGTGTGCCATTCCTTATAGTGCAGCTACTAGAGTGCAACTGCAATCCTTGATAACTTATTACAGAACATCTATATGTTTATAGCATGTATTAGACCTTTCTAAAAAACAAGACAAATAAATTTAGTATATACAGTTTAATGGATATACCAGAATAGAGTATTCTATAAATATGGGCAAAAATCTTCTTAAACTGTATTTTATTGCTTCAGCTTTTTATAGAGATTCTACTCCCCTGGAGCAAGTTTTTAGGGTTGCAATTGGTGGGAGGAGCACTGGTCCTGGCAGAATCAGTAAGGCCTAACTTGAATACCCAGTTGGATCCTAGACATGACTGGTAAAGCTTTGGTCTATGAACCTTTGTCTGAAAATAGATATGTTTTTCTAGATGGGCTGCTATTCTCAGTGCTGATATTCTTGTCCTTCAAACCAAACTTGCTTTACCATGGGTAGAAGTTATTATAGTACTATAGCTATACCCAGTCCTATAGTTTTGTTTTTTTGATAATGAATTGCATGAACGTTTCTCACTGGAAAGGGAAAGGTAGAGATTGGAGTTCTCAAAAGACACATAAAAAGTCCAGCAGATTTCTTGGTACCACTGAATTAGTTAGAAAGAAAGCAGAACAAGTTGTGTTGCTCCTCTACTAGGAGGCACCAGCAATACCTTGTGGCTAAGTACCAGTAGAGCAGTGAATTTGATCCGGGTTTTTGTCTGAATATTAAACTGAGCTGAATCAGGCATCAGGTTCAGCACCATGGATAGTTTGTTTAAAGTTCAAACAAAAATTCACAGGTTTGTATTTCTTCTTTTACAACAGTGTCTAGAATGGTTGATATCGAGTGCTTATATAACTAGAAATCTGTTAACACAGTAAGACTTCTCCCTCCACCCCCCGCTGTGTAGTTCCCTGTGCTCCCTGAAAATCATTCTGATGTATTTCCAAAGCTTCCAGGGTAGGTTTTGAAGGGTGTATGAGGGCCTGAGAAATCCTCTCTTTCAGTTCTGCTAATGGGAGCAGTTCCTTCAACGGGGTGGGGGTGAGGATCATGATCCAGTTTAATGCAACATATGGAGAAGTGAATGAGTTCACACTTTACATATTACACAGAAAACATAAAAAGAAAAAGCTTCAAACTTCTTGGCTGCCTTTTGTTGCTTCTTGTTTCCAATGTATGAAGCAAGCCAGAGGGTGTAGGTGTTCAGAAGTTGCCAGTTTGATAACTCATTTATTAGTTGTTGCCCAGTAATGGAAATGAAGAATATTTCTTTCATCTCAATGCTGGATTAGCAAATTGCTAAGAAAGCTACATAGCACAGAAATGATGAAGCTGGTGTGAAGTTTTATCACTTCACTTCCTTTTATTGACTTGAGAGTTGGAATAGCACAATGAGCTATATACTGAATGTTCCCAATTCAAATCTCACATCAGAAATAAATAGATGCCTAGTTACTATTCTCCTGACCTCAGTCTATCCCCCCACTCCTCTGACCAGTCCACAGCGGGTGGATAACAATACTAGCCTGCCTCACAGTGCTATTGTAAGGTATGCTGAGATATTTGAACAACTGAAAATCTTGTATTAGTTGTAAAGTCAAAGGCTTTCATGGTGGGAATCCATAGATTGTTGGGGGTTTTCTGGGCTTCGAGGCCATGTTCTATTAGTATTTGCTCCTGACATTTCACCTGCATCTGTGGCTGGCATCTTCAAAGGATCTGGTGGCATGGAAGTGAGACAGAGTATGTATACTCGTGTAGTCCCTGGGTGGGAGCAAGCAATTTGCATGTATTACAGTTGGCCTGTGTGATGACCTATTGTATTAGTCTTTCCCAACATGATGTTCTCCAGCTATGTTGGACTACAGTTCCCATCATCCCATCCACATGGATCTTTGATGGAAACTATAATAACGTACTTGTAGAGAGCATCAAGTTCAGAAAGTTGTGTTATACAAATGATAAATATTATTTTCATAGAGATAGAAAGGAAATAAAGAGGAAAGCACAAAGACTTGGCTGAATAGGGCCACAATTTATTAAATCCCATTAGAACAGTCATCAGAGGCGAACTGCTGTGCAGTGGCAAGCTATCCCATCTAAGGCCATTTCTGCACCAAACTTCATTGTCACAATAATCCATGGCAATCCCGGCATCACCAGTCCTGGGAAAAGAGTGTTTTTGCACCACTCCCTTCCCCACGTGTCCCTTGGATGATGGAGGTATAGCAACATTAACACCACTGCTTCTTCTGCATTATGGCTTCCATAGCAATGGCTTCTCCCCACCCTTTCCCTGTCCCATGGCACCTGATTGGTTACCTTTTTCTGGGGCCTTTTTTTCTATTGGGTGGTGTTGCATGCATCTGTGCATCAGGGTTCCCAGATTGACGATGGGAGCTGATGTGATGAGGAATCACACACCACAAGATAACAGGATGGTTGTGCAAACAGGGGTCAATAACGGACTTTTCCCATTATTGACATAGGGCGCGATACGAGTGGGTTAGGGGCAGTTGGTGGCAGGATGGCGATGGGTTGCCCATGATATCGTGTGAAAGCATGGCTCCTGGAACCACAATCACAGGATCAACACAGGTTGGAGATGACTTGAAGGCATACAACAACAACAAACTGCTGTAAACAAAATTATTGTAGCTAAGTTATTTATTCTGAAATAGGAAGCAAGTTGTAGGAACACAAAGATTCTTCAATGATTCAGAACTATCTAGTTGACTTTGGTAAAACTGGATACATACAGACTCCTATGGAATGGAAATCTCACATTCTTATTCATGGCAAAAGTATCTGCATTGCTCCATTTTATCTCCTGCCTTTTTTTTTTTACAGTTTAAAATATTAATGAAAATACAATCATGATTAGCCACAATCAAAAAATAAACATTTAATTGGTAGATATTAATCCTAGAAAAAAAAAAGAAATGAAACCAACAAATACTTCCTGCTCTGGTTCACAGTGGGAGAAACACCAGAGATATAATCACTGTAATTGATCTGTTGAAATGGGAAAGAAGGGCTATCATTTGAGAATGTCTAAATTTATACCACACCAAAAAAAAAAGTACATAGAAGTTTGTTCGGCAATTAACTAGATAAATCTGGTGTTGAATTTCTGCTTCTATCAGAAAACGATAAAACTGTTGTGTAAAGTAAACCCAAAAGATACACTCATTTCTTGTAGTAATGGCTGCTCATAGTAGTTGCAAGGATCCATTTTGGGCAGTGATGATAGCTGCTACTTGCCATCTGCTACTTCAAATCCATTATGATTGTGGAGGAAATTCCTCTTATAATTAACTGAAAGATTAATTCTTCTCCATTCTGCTGAAGTGGCAAGGGAGTGATTTATGTGCTCATTTCAGTCTCCATCTTTATCCCATAACATGACCCCTGAGGTCTGGCCATATGCCTGGGGCAATTTGATTGACGTGCTGGTTAAATGTCCTTGTCCTGATGCACGTGCAAGCATTACAAGAAATTTATTACAGAAATGCTGACTCGGGCAAACTATTTTCTCAGAGGTGGAGCTAATCCATACACCACTTCACATTAGGGATGGGTAGGAATTTTCTTTGGTTCATTTGAAAGGAGGAGAAAACTTTTTTTCAAAGAAAAATTAAAATCATTCTTTTAATAGAAAGAACTTGAGATGTTTTTAAAAACTGAGTGTTGGCAAAAGGGAACATAACAGATTTGTCCACCCAGCTAGAATGTTTTATGTGTTTTGTTCTTAGAAGTCTTGTTTTAAATCCATGTATTGTTATCTCTTTTTCCTGATAGGTTCCTCATCTATTACACCTACACAGCCAGCAGTATGCGACCATCCTCTCCATACTTGCCTATGCAATTTGACTATCCACTTGTTAAAACTGACCAGTGCAAATAGCTGAAAAGTTTGTCCACTTCAGTTCTAATAAACACTTACTGAACATCCAAAATTAGATGTGGGGAGCAAGTAAAATGAACATCCATCCCCACTCCACCTCCTCATCCACAAAGGATGCTTCATCTTTCAAAAGCAAACTCATCTAGAAACATAACAGTTAGAGAAAAATGCCTCAAAATACATCCAGAAGTCTTCTGGATTGATCATCCTATAGAAAAAGAATGTGCTGACCAGTGTGTATGCATGTGTGTGTACTATAGAATAAAACTATGATGACAAAATTTCAGGTGCATTCAGTGATAAATTTGCAGATGATCCACAACATAGGCAAACTCAACTGGAATGGGGATCATATTCAACAAAATTTGCTACAAAGTACCTTTTGGTAATTATACACACCTCTGACCACATATGACCTTTAGAACTGCCTTTGTTGACATTTTCAGACCACCATAGTGTTGTACTGTGGCAAATTATTTTTGCACAAATGCAGCATAGTCTACTGCCGAGGCAGGCAGACTTTCTCCCATTGAGGACCATTTGGTTGGAGATGAAGTCAGTGGGTGGCAGAGTCCAAGCCAAAAATGATCAGGTCCATTACTTCTCTCACTTTCCATCACAAACTTTTCTCTATGCACTTTCTCACACTCCTCCACCTCCACTCACCTCTGCCTTTTTTCCTGCACAGTGAGATGCTCAGAGAAGGATAGGTTGTTTTTGCCATAAATCTGAAACTGAGTTTAAGTTTGCATAGCATTAAATCAACAGCTATGGCTTGGTTCTCCATTAGTCCACAGAATGAAGAAAAACCTTCAAGCTGATTGAGGTCACAGAGCCCACAGGTGCATTTTCAATAGATCTTTAAGATAATTTGGAATACTGAAATTCACCACTTCTATGCACAGCTTAGAACAGAAATTGGGAAAGTTATTTTCATGTCCCTGAATCCTATTACTAATCCAATTTAGGCTAGAGCTATTAAATCAATGGAATTTACCTACAAGGTGCATTATGGTTTTACAACTGATACAAGAGGACTATTCTACTTAGGACTACACTTCTGCTTAGGACTTAGGATTGCCTTGAACTACAACTCACATCATGACCATGCTGGTGGAGAATTCTGTGAGCTTTAGTCCAAAAAAGGAACTTCCTCAAATTCTGCTTTAGAATGATTACTGTTCATACTATTTATCTATTACTACTTTTTACTCCAAAGGTCTCAGAGTGAATATAGTATGTCTAAATTTGTCTTTGGATGTATTTGAAATAAATCTATGTGCAGCTTGTTTTTGAGGAATTGCATAGGGAAGGTCACTTTAGTATTTAAAGAGATAGCTGTGTTAAACTATTTTAGCATAAAGACCCATAAAGGAAGCCACAAGCATCTTCAAGACTAACTGCAAAAATAAATTTCTAGTGTAAGTTAGAAATAATTTCTGTATCAGTTCATCAGATGCATGAAGCGAAGCTTCCGCAGACAGACTTTCCAATCAACTGTATACATGTCTATATATTTCTCAGATTATCTCAGAGATGCTACTGGATTCCTTTATAACTTTCTAGTTAGGGTTTAATTTTATGATGCTGAAAGGGCATATCAAAAACCAAGGAATACTGTGCCCATGGGTGGAATGATGCAAGTCAAGTCTGAAAACAGAGCAAAATGGGGCATGTTGAAGCAAGTCACACTCCATGGGATCATACGCCCTTCTCTCTTTCCCAGCTGCAAAATGCACAACCCCAAAAGAAAATATAGATGAGGGAAAACTGTCAGAAATGCTTTGATGGTTTATTCCTGCATGGCAGGGGATTGGACTCAATGGCCCCCATGTTTTCTTCCAGTTCTATGATTCTATATTTCTGTGTTCTCAGAGCAAACCATTCCTCTAGTGGCTTGATTGCTCACTAGTTACAGAGGGTGATAGCCAAAAGGTACCTCCCTATGTGAGAGCTAGCATGGTATAGTGGCTTGAGCATTAGACTAGAACTCTAGAGAATGGGGTTTGAATCCTTGCTCAGACATGAAAATCCACAGCATCAGAGGAAGGCAACAGCAAACTTGCTCTGAGCAAATCTTGCCAAGAAAACCACATAACATATTTGTCTTAGGGTCACCATAAGTCGAAAATGACTCGAGGGCACACAATAACAAACAACCTCTATGTGTGAGCAGAACATCAGGAAGAATTGGTGGCAGCAGTGACAATAAATGGTGGCCCTGACCACCTGCTGCACTTGTGTGCCACCACCTGAGGATGAGACATCTACCTAGCACATACCTCCCAACACAGGCTTGCAGTATTTATGGTTGTTTCTATCTTAGTGCTTGGGTCTGCAGGGTTTTGGAAGAGTCAAGGGGTGGTTTGGGAAAATGCAAGACAAAAATTTCAAGAAAGTTATTGACAAGCTGGAGCGTGTCCAATGCAGCGTGACCAAAATGGTGGAGGGTCTGGAAGCCATGGCCTACAAGGAGTGGCCTAGGGAGCTGGGTATGTTTAGTCTGCAGAAGAGAAGGTTAAGAGGGGACATGATAGCCATGTTCAAATATTTGAAAGTCTGTCATATCGAAGAGGGAACAGGCTTGTTTTCCACTGCTCCAGAAACTAGGACAAGGAGCAATGGATTCAAGCTACAGGAAAAGAGATTCCACCTGGGTCTCAGGAAAAACTTCCTGATGGTCAGAGCTGTCTGGCAGTGGAATATGCTGTCAGAGTGTGATGGAGTCTCCTTTTTTGGAGGCTTTTAAGCAGAGGCTGGATGGCCATCTATTGGGAGTGCTTTGATATATGTTCCTGCATACCAGGGGGTTGGACTGGACCCTGTGGTCTCTTCCAACTCTATGATTCAATGATTCTATGAAATGCACAAGTGATTTTCCAGGCCACCTCAGCAAATTACCTTGGCTCTGAGGAAATTGCATAACCAGAAGCTGAGGAAAGATGCAGCCTAGCAGCAGCTGCCCTCTGTCAAGAGCAGCACAGTAGACAATCTGGCATATTAATGCTGTGAACGAATTCTCTGCTTTGGCAAAACTAAACAGGATCTCAGCCATAATCACTTCCTCCTCATTCATGGCAAAAGGAGATAGAAAAGATGTAGGTAAGGTCTGCCCATCCCAATTTTGTCGTAGTTAGTAAAAAGCCAGATTTGCAAAAATCAGCTGAAATGCAGTTTCTCACTCACAACCTTTCTGTCACCACCACCTCCACCTCAGTACTATTCTGCTCATTGTTGCATTTTTAAAAACTGCTTTTGGAGCAAACTTCCCAAGCAGTTATCTTGACACCAGTCAGTGCCTCAGCTTCAAGAGAATCTGTTCAGTTCCTTTAGCCTGCTAGTTCAAATCACAAAGGTGGAAGGGGAAGATATAAGGATTACAAACTGGGGTCTCCCAGTAAGAGGGGAACTGTGCTCATAATGTTGTTTCCCTTCCATTTGTGTTTAGAAAAACTCACTGGGGTGCAGTCCGTGCGAACACTAAAGTACACCCCTTTTTCCAATGGTCTGTACCTTCATGCTATGTTTGTGTGATTCATTTTCCAGCACATTCTTTCATGGCCCATTCATTCCATAATCATTTAGTGGCAACCTGAACTAGAATCAATGTAATAGATTTTAAATCAAAGTGTATATTTCTGAGTGCTGCTATCCTTCCCCCACAAAGTATATCAGGATTATTTTACAACCTACATAAAAAAGCAGTTTGCAAACCATGGCACATTACACAGGGCTGGCCTGTACTGTGTTAAGAAAGAAAATGATGGAATAAATATGGAAATCACATTTCAGAAAATGAAAAATCAATTGCTTCCAAGCCACTTGCCTTCAGTGAACATTATTGATTTATAATAGCCCTTTCCTTTAGTGATCATAGGCCTTGCTAACTAGATTGCAGTGGAGTGAGCTGAAGTGAGAGGGGGAACTGAAAGGGTTTTGAGGATTTTCATGGATGACAAATTCCCAGTGCTCTCTGAGGGGAAAGGGACATGATTATTACTGGGGAATAAAGAAAGCATGGCCATTTCCTCACAGAGACCACTGGGAGTTGTCATTCACAAGCTTCCTCTCCTCCTTTCACTTCCCTCACTGAAAATATCAGTGGTGAATCTGTTACTGTTGCTCTTCGGATCATGCTTTTGATTCAGTGAATCAGGATGTGTCATCTAACTAACCTTGCTACCACTACAAGAGAGCCAGAGTGTCAGTGGAAAATGTGGCAAGGCATTAAATATTCATTTGTTTGATAGATAGAAACAATAGCTAGCTAGCTAACTAACTAGCTAGATGGATGGACGGATAGATAGATAGATAGATAGATAGATAGATAGATAGATAGATAGATAATCCCACCTTTCTTCAAAAGCAGAGCCCAAAGTGACACCTCTTTTCTTTACTGAGCAGACAAGAAAAACCCTAGAGCTTACAAAATTAGAATAAACAACAAAAAGGTAGCACTTATTAGAAGTGATACTATTGCAAATAAGGTGAACTATGGTTCCTGAGAGCTTATGCCATAAAATCTTTTAAAACATATCTGATGGATCAAACATGACTATCCTGTACAAAATTACCAATGGCTATTGTATCCCATGGCAGAGGCATTCCAGTAGGCCTTTGCTATCACGTCCTAGGGAATAAAAAAGTGCACAGGTACTATTACTCTCATGCCCTGCTAGTGGTTTCCCAATAGAATATTGATTTAAAGCACTTCAGGAACAAAATGCCAGACTAGCCAGTAGATCAGGGAAGATGATTTGAGCTTATGCTGGAGGAGATTACACTCCCCTGAAGACACAGGTTCTCAATCTGGATGCACAGCTTAAGGCAGTGGTCAGGAATGCCTTTGGACAATTCAAACCAGTTCACCAACTACAGCCATTTTGTGACACATGCCTTAGCTACAGCCTGTTTGGACTACTGCAACACAATGTTTTGTGGGCCTTTGATAAGCATTCAAAAACCCCAGTTGGTCCAAATATCTGCAGCCAGCTTATTAGCTGGGGCTGGCTAAAGGGAGCACACGACTCCCTTGCTGCACAACTCCACTGAGGGTCAGTGTGGTTCTGAGCACAATTCAAAGTACTAATTATAAAAATGGCTCAGGTCTAGCTATCTGAAAGACCATACCTTCACATATGAAAAGGGATGGAAAAAAATATGTAGACATATTTGAAAAACTGTCAAAAAACATGCTTTTTTGAGCCTCAAGAAACCCTGATGAGAAGAATCCTGGATTTGCAAGAATCTTCAAATTCAGGACCAATTCTGTGCAAAATTTGCACATAGTTGTTTTGTGCCAAACCAGCATTTCCTGTGTAGCAAATAGCATTTTCTGCATTTTAGAGAATGATATTTCTGCCCAGGCATATTATTTTCTGCCCAGAAAAAAAGCTATTTACTATGCAGAAATTCTGTAATTGGGAACTTATTCTGTGCAAAATCCACACGTGCACTATTAAACAGCATAAAACAGCATCATGGGCAAGTCACACATTCTCTATCTCAAAGGAAGACAAAAACAACCCCCCTCTGAACAAATCTTGCCAAGAAAACCCCATGATAGGTTAACCTTACACTACCATAAGTCAGAAATGACTTGAAGGCACACAACAACAGCAGCAACAACAACAAACTCCGTATATTTAAAGTTGATGACAAATTTCCATAGAAAAGATTTCTCCTATATGACTTTTAATACCTTTTCCCAATGAAGAAGCCAGTGGAGCTTCAAAAACCTGCATGATGTATTGTGTGCTTTTCAGCTAGTTCAATAAAGGCCTCACAGGTTTCGGAATTTGTTCTGTTTTGTTGTATGGCCAACAAAGCTAACCTAAATGTGTGTGTGTGTGTGTATTCCCTCCCCATTGCTGCTGCCTGAAAGCTGCTGTCCAAACTCATATGCATTCTGTTAGTGACTTGGTGCATGTCTGTTATGTACAGAAATACTCATTCGAATTCACATCCGAACGTATATCCCCCTTTGAGAGTGCTGACAGACATCCATTCTTGTAGATGCATATTCAGCCTTTGTTGAATACACCTATCTAGCTCAAGGGTTTATACTTTCAACCATCTAAAAAGGAAAGTAGATGGCACTGTGCATACATAAGGTTTAGGAAAATTGTCCACACCAGCAGAACTATGGAGATAAAATGTGCTGAAAGTAATACCTGGCAAATTACCATAACAATCCTAACTGTTGACTATATGGTACATGACAGACTTTCCATGTTATCTGCCCTATCAAAAAGAATGATAATTGCTATGTTTTTCTTTTCTTTCTTTTTCTGATTACTTTAAATGACTGTTCTTCATTGACATTGACATTGTACCTCAGTTCTGCTACCTGACGAAATTAAGAAGTCTCTAGTTGTGCCTTTTACCACACAAACAATGGAAAATGCCACTTTTGGCATGAAAATTGTGGTTCTCTAAAATAATTTCCAGGTAGCACAAGGTTTTTGTGGAGTACTTCTGATCCTGGAATGTGTTTCCTGGGGCAGCAGCACATGAATTGCTGCGGGGCACTCTAAGTAACATCTTGTAGCATGCAGGGCCTGTTTCTTAAAACAAAAGAGGTTAAAGTGGTTAAAGTGAATGGATGCTATTTCCTTATAGATCCCGATAGAACCAGATGGGACAAGTCAATTCACTTTCCAAATAGTATTCATCTGGCTATATTCCTGTTGGCTGTTTACTTTGTTTATTATTAAAGCTCTTACCACTGTATAAAAAGCCAACATGATGTAGTGTTGGACTACAACTCTGGAGACCAGGGTTAAATCACTGTTCAACCATGGAAACCCAGTGAGCGACCTTGGGCACGTCACACTCTTTCACTCTGAGAGGAAAACAATGACAACCCCCCTTTGAACAAATCTTACCAAGAACAAATTCTGCCGTGATAGGTTTGCCTTACGGTTGCCATAAGTTGAAAATGACTTAAGGCACACAATGACAACAACAAGAACAGCAAACACCATATAGTTAAGATTGAGAGCCAGCATGCTTTAGTGGTTTGACCATGGGACTATGACCCTGGAGACCAGAGTTTGTTTCCCTACTCAGCCATGGAAACCCACTATGATAGATGACAGCTCAGAGGTTGATGAGCAACTGATTGTGCCAGAAACAGAGCCAGTGATAGACAAACTATCTTGGAAACACTCCCCTCAGCTGAAAGACAAGAGTTGTTGCAAACGGTGCCAGAGAGAGAGGGGCCCAGCAATGATTTAGAGATATTAGATTCACCTTTTCCCCCTCAGCTTTCAATCACAGAGGAGACAGAAACCAGCAGCTCAGAGGGATAACATTTTGGCAAGATTAAGGAAACAGAACAATGATGAGTAATACCTGTTTAGTCAGTTACATAAGTCTGTCGGCATGGCTTCCTGTTTGCTTATAGCAAATCTCTACTCAGTCTCCCATGTCCCTTGTGTTCTGGCTCTCTTGACCTTTTTGGACTGACCTTTGGTATTCTGGACGTCTTGGATTTGACTTTGACTTTGGCTCGGCTCGGCTCAGCATTTCTACTGATTGTTGCATTGGACACTCCCCACTGCCTCCTCCTCTTGGGCAAGTACTATCGCCTCCCTTCCCTTGTTGGCAGAGAGGCATGGGCAGGGAGTTGAATCTGACACCCACTGGATGATTCTGGGTGCATTACACACTCTCAGCTCCAGAAAACCCTATGATAGGTTTGCCTTAGGGTCATCATACATCAGAAATGACTTAAAGACATACAACAACAACAAAATTAAGGCTGATGATAAATTTCCACACAAAAGGTTTACTGTACCAAGTTCAGCCTTCCTTGGTTATGTCCACCACAGAAAAGGATCAGCATCCTGACAGGAAGCACATTCATAATGGTCCTAATGTCTTTTTTTTCTGAGCTACAGAAATATAGCCATAATGCTTGCTTTAAACTGATTTCTTGCTAAGAAATCAAAGAAATTTGTTGTTGAAATGAAGATGCAAGAAGGGTCCACCAGTTTCCCAATGAGACAACATACGAGTTGGTTGGTCTGTATTCAGAATTTCCTTACTTGGTTGCGGGGTTACAAGGTTCCATACATTTTTGCTTTAAATTGAATGCCATTTGTCTCTGGGAATGTACACATGCAAGTTTCTCTTTTTGCCCCTCCATCTCTCTTTTCCTCTCTCTGTCGTTCTGCAGAAATAGTTTCCATATTATTAATTAGAATTAAAAACAGTAATATATCATAACCATAGGAATAATATATGAGTTAATTTGATAATATGAATGAAATATGAATTATAATATGAAAAATAATATGGTAGGTATGGTATAGCAGGTATTTTTGGTGGCAAAAATTATACATTTCATTTCCTTGTAACCAGGAAATGTATTATTGCTGATATCTGCCCACAAGTTGCTAAAAGTTGGCCCTTAGTCAATAATGGCAACATTTTTTAAACCACTGTGCCTTTTTACAAAGCTATCACATAAAATGATAGTATAAAAGATGCCTGATATAGCTTCAAATGTGGAAACAATAATATCAACAAAAAATGTCATAACAATACAATTTACTGGACTAAATAGCTGCATCTGAGTTAAGCACTCAGAGAAGGAGGAGGCAAAAAATTCACAGACAGTTAAAGCCAATCATGAGCTGTTTTCAAAACCCCAAATTCTACAGTTGGGACTGAAGACATGTTGCAGCTGTCAGGAGATGAGCTATCTTGCCTCCAGGTCTTTTCTGTTCTGTAGCATAAATCAACCATGAACTGAATAAGAAATGAACCTGAAAAGATGGAATCCCTGCAAAAGAAGACCAATATTTCCCCTCCTCCTTTTTCTAAGTTCTCTAGGGTGAACTGTTGGCAGAGAATTTCTTTTAGTAGAGAAAATTTGAGTATTCTTGGGTTTACTCAGGTAGCATTTAGGGATTTAAAAAGGGACACTCATTACCCTGAGATGAAATATATTGTCTGATTGAGGGAAAAGACAATGGCACACACACGGAAACACACACATATACACATGCAAACATAGACCCATGGGGGGGGGGAAGAGAGAGGTAACATAACACAACCTTTATTAGAATATGGTGTTGAAACATACCTGTTTATTTGAATTGTTTAATTCAGCATTGATTGCCATGCTTTACAGATTCAGAAATGATTCCTGCAGAATAAATGAAGGATCCAATCACTTTCACAGGATCAATACCATCAGATTTTAAATATGGTTGTAATCTGATTGTTTAATGTAGAAATAGAAAACCATTGGATACAACCAATAGCATACTGTTTCCAAAATCATAACAGTACAATCCAAAATAGGAATTAATTATTGGAATGTGTAACCAAACTCTTTCACAAAGGGCAGCATGGTGCAAAAGATTTAGTTCTGCAGTTTTAACGACATTGTGTGAGTTTGAGTTATATAGTCACAAATGTATAACAATGTCTTTTGGGATAATTCTTGTTACAAAGTAACAAGTTGTCATAAATTGAAAATGGCTTGAAGCCACACAATGTCACCTATCACCTGTTAATGGGAGTCCCAGCTACCTTTTTCATTCTCTATATAAATGACAGTACAAAGATGGTGCAATGTGAAACAATTGGAGAGCAGCAAACCTTTACTTTTTTCATATTTCATTCTTAACATGCATGAACAAACAATATCAGAGTGTTTTTTCTTAGCGGGTAGGATTATGAAAGGATCTCTGCCTTTTTTCATGGTGTTTTGTGGGTTCTTTTCTCTCTCTCTCTCCCTCTCTCTCTCTCTCTCTTTTTTGCATCTCTGAACTTTTTGCAAAACTTTTTGTGAAGGGTTGTGTGTGTGTGTGTGTGTGTGTAATTCCCCACCCACCCCTTTTAAAAATATGAAAAATCTCACAATGATTAACGGGTTTTTTGACAGTGCATTTGAACATATCAAGTGACCTTTTCTGATCAAGAATGAGAAACTTTTCAAAAGTTTCGATTCCTTGACTGTGCAACCCACCAAAGATCTCATAAACCTCTTGCAAATACAAGCTATGCACTTTCCTTTGGCTGAGTTTACTTAGGTTTGTATTTGAAGTCCAGAGTAGAAAAGGCATAGACTCTCAGGTGATACAGCTAGGCAAAGCATAAGCACCCAGTCAATCAAATGGCAGCTTGTCACATAAAAACCAACACAGCTTACTTTTATATGGCATCTATCAAAAGTAGCATTGTAAGTTTCTTCATAGTGGGAGAGGGGGGAGTCAAACAGGGAGCTAATGCTTTAAAGAGTTCTGTGCTGTGTCTCTCCTGCAGGCAGGTGATGCACAGAGATGGGAGTAATTGAAATGGAAACAAGATGAAATTTAGACAGCAGCAAGAATGCTAATACATGCTCAGGTCCCAGCAGACAGTTATAATGAGGGCGGAGTGATAGGCGGGAAGTGTCAACTGGGATTTCATTTCATGCTAATGAGATCTGATGCATGGCATCTCCTCCATCTCAGCCCCAGGCCACGGAGTTATATGTACAAATATGTTCCAAAACTGACCAGAAGCATCTCTTGACCTAAGTTTTAACTCTCCTAATCTACAGGACAGCCTGCCAGTTGCTGGACATTTGAAAAATAAATGACCAGAAATCTCCCAAGTTCTCAGAATCTCCCAGTGGCCATGTCGGCTGGGTTACTGTGGGAAGTGGAGTCAAAAAGTAACTTTTCTAAGCCCTCACATGTCCATAAAGCAGAGAGGAGCTGCACAGCTTTCCAGAAATTGTTGGAAATAAGCTGAGGGTGAGGAATGTGGTGAGACCAACAACAGCTGAAGGGTCCCAACCCTGCTGTAAAGGTGGGCTAACATGAAGCTAAAGTATGCTGCCAAAATATTTTAGTTATCACAGTTTAGTTATCAACTGATAATTCTTTAAAATGATATGCCTTTTCTTTTCCTTTCCCTCAAAAGGAATTCATGAGATAATCAATGAGTTGAACAATAGGCTATAATTTTATTAATTTGTCCAACAGGTCTGCAGCATTCTTGGCTGCTTAAAGGAAAACTCTTAAGCTCAGTGTCAGTATGTTTGCCATAAATGTGACAGCCAGGGAGCCAGCAGTCCTGTCAGTGAATGGACAATGAAACTCTGACTCCAGATATCAGACCACTGAAACAATTGGGTTCTGCTCTTCATTGTCCACACATCTGTTCACCTGTAATGGGTGCAGAGGTGGATCTTTCAGTAGCATTAGGATCCATGAGCCTCTATCATCATCATCATCATCATCATCATCATCATCATCATCATCTTGCTTGTGTCTCTCTGTGGATTGAAGTGGGGAATAATGACAGATTAAAATAGAATACATGACATGACTTAAAAACACACAAACCAGTTAAAAACACATGATATCAATTAAAAGAACATATAAAACCAATAAAGTGGGCCCTCCTCTTGGGTGACCTCTGCATGCATGAATGTAAGGTTGTGCAAAAACATTGCATTCCATTATAGTTAATGGATGCAGCAGGTGTGTGCCCACACTGCTTTAGGTGCCTGCACAATGCATCTATTGACTATCATAGGATGCAGCACTTTGAGTTTTCTGTTTTACATGGGGGTTTGTTCAATGGAACCCTTGCCATATACACTGGGTATACTGTACATATTAAAACAATCAAGCCATACTTTAAAATTCATAATTTAAAAATCTATGACAGATACGGGAGACAGATATACCATCATGTTTAGTAAGTCATGAGATGTTGTTGTTGGTAACACTTCCCCCAACCCCCTTGATCTAGTGTCATGCAGTGGTTTGAATGCTGGACTAGGACTCAGACACCAGAGTTTCAAATCCCCATTTAACCATGGAAATCCAAAGAGTGACCCTGGGGAAATCACACTTCCTCAACTTCACAGGAAGGCAATGGCAAACCTCTCAATAATTCTTGCCATGAAATCCCTAGGAGATAGGATCACCATAAGCTGGAGTCAACTTGAAGGAGTATAACAAAAACAATGCCTTTCCCCCCTCTATTTGTATCAGGGCATTAATGCCCCTTGTGGGTCCTTATTAGGGATGTAAAACTTTGTTTATTTTACTGTGACAGAAATGAATAATTTTACACACACACATGTACACAAACAATAAGATTGTAAGAATTTTTCTACATTTTTCAATGAGTTTTTTAGGTGAGTGAAAAATATATTTCCACAAAGGAAAAAAAAAAGCCAACATTTTGCATAGGAAATAGTGTTTCCTGCCTAAAATGCATCATTCTCTGTTTGAAACATGCATTTTGTGCAAAAAGGGATTTCTGTAGAATCATTCTTTTTTAACAAACAAAAAAAGTCCTAAAAATGAAAAACATTTACAGTGGTGGACTATTCTTTTAATGGAGTATTCAGACTGTCAAAACACATGT
Organism: Ctenosaura bakeri; assembly: GCA_948474755.1. Classification (NCBI taxonomy): domain Eukaryota; kingdom Metazoa; phylum Chordata; class Lepidosauria; order Squamata; family Iguanidae; genus Ctenosaura; species Ctenosaura bakeri. Next base: position 834,358 of record CAOLHI010000112.1, read on the forward strand.
TCATGTTTAGAATGACAAAAAACTGTTAACTTTTGTTTGCTTGTCTTTGTTTTACACCTCTCTTCTTGATCCCTCAAACCTTAATTGCCAATTCTCACTTGCTAAAAAACCTTGTGCAAAATGACATCAATCCTGAAAATTCTATAGATGACACACACTACACAGCAGAAGTGGGGGAACCCTTCTTTGCTACAAGTTTAGCAGGGAGAACCAAACATTCCTACCTAGCTCCATTGACAGTTGGCTAACCCTGTACTGCCCATAGTTAAGAAGCTAGGACCCTTTCACTCAACACAATCATAGCATTATTGTTCACTCTAACTGCCATAGCAACAACTTATGGATTCCTAAGGTTTATAATCTGCTGAGGCACTGCAACTCTCCAGCTGAGAATTCTAAATACTCCTCCCTAAGCTGCAAATCCTAGGATTCCATAGGATGCAGCCATGGCAGTTAAATGGAAACCATAGTGACATAACTCTGTAATGAGAAAGGGCCCTTGACTGCGTTGGTGGTGGTGCTGTAAACTCCACTTGTGAAATGGCTTCTCTGCCTTCCCTTAGCTAAGGCTACAACTGCTACTGATTGGTTGGACATCTATATTGAAAACATCTGCCCACCTCACTTCTCATGTTCTGTCTTCTCTAAGGTATTGAAGAAAAGGAGAAATGAAAAGGGGGGTCATCTAACATGTAACATATATCAGCATATCTTAAAATGCTCAAAGGACCAAGATATTTGTTCTGAAAATGAGACTTATTCGTTGTTGTTGTTGTTGTTGTGTGCCTTCAAGTTGTTTCCAACTTCTGGCAGCCCTACGGTGAACTTATCACAGGGCTTTCTTGCCAAAATTTGTTCAGAGGGGATTTGCCTTTGACTTCCTCCAAGACTGAGAGAGCATGACTTACCCAAAATCATCCTGTGGCTTTCCATGGTTGAATGGGATTCAAACCCTGGTCTCCAGAGTCAGAGTCCAATTCTTAGGTTACCTCAAGCAGTGTGAGCACTTCTGCCCCATAGCTTCTGCCCTCCCTATTCCAGCAATGTAAGAGCCTGGAAAATATATGCTAGGAATCAAGTCATAAAACTGTTTACTAATTCAGTATTTCCTCTTCGGAGAGGTAGAAAATGACAATGTAAAAACTGGCAGCTCCTCATCGTTATTTTAAGTATATGGGCAGGGGGGAAACCTAGAGGGGGCATGATACACTTTCTTTGCAGATTGTATATGCTCCCTTTAGCTTCTTACCCTCAATTACTGGACCACCTTACCTCACCAGTGTAATGGGTTTCCACATGTTCAAGCTATTGCTGCTCCATGAGTCTTAAGGAGCAATTGCTCAAAACTGAAACAATTTCTCAGGGAGTAGTCATATCAGCAAAACTGGTAAAACTGGTAAACAGTCCTATGACCCATGAAAGACTAATGTATTTATTCTACAATGAGCTTTCATGGACTATAGCCCATTTTGTCAAGTGTACGAAGACTACCCAGAATTTCAGGTACATGTGGCTGGGAACACGACTGTAGAAAATGAAGTCAGCAGCAAATTAAAAGCAGTGGGTATTATGCTATTAACACTGGCTATTCATAAAACTCTTCCTGGTAACACAAATATCCTTGTAAAAGGCATACTTGATAAACCAATCAACACACATAACATGACAGAACCAGTTATAAAACTGATAAGCCTGGAACTGCCTAATGATTGTATCTCTCTCTCTCTCCTCTCTCTCTCAATCTCTCTCTCTTTCTCTGAACTGTTTATGCTCCAGATTGATTTCTTTGCAGTCTTAGGATGCTGGAGTTTTTTCACTGTTTTCTGAATGTTGTCATTTTTCACTTCAGATTTACAGCCATGTATTCTTTTGCATGGAGATGCAGAAGGCAAAATTGGCATAATGGCACTTTTTGTTGAATGAATATTGATGATATGCATCATCATTTTCAGGTATGCATACCTGAAAGTATATGCACACACTTATTGGTAGAAAATTTAATAAAAATGACACATTAGCTCAGTCACGTAGGTGTATTTCAGGATTTGCCTCAGGTTTCTGTGGACTGAGTAATATGAAGTGAATTTATAATAAGAATGTGTTGCAAATGGAAAAAAGTTTTTCAATTTTATTCAAGAGGAGCCTGGCAAAATTAGTATGTTTCAGCCAAACTTAAACACCTTTGTCCTTCAGAATTAAGCAGTAAAGTTAAGCACATGCTTAAATCAGTGGGACTTAAAAAATGATATCAGTCTAAAATCAAGAGAAATCAGACGTGTTAAACTTTAGCTTTACCACATTCCTATTTAGATTAATTCCAATGAAGTTACATTGCATTTTTATTACTGAAGTAATAATATCTTTGATGCTTCTACCTGTGCACCTCAAACTTCATTGAGAGATCCATTCTGGAAGCAAGGTATCTTGTGATGGTTGCATCCTGAAATGGTTAATCTTTTCTCAGAGTGTTCAGGTCTGCTTTCCTTACTGATAGTTGTCAGACGTGAGCCAATCCACTGGGATTTATTTTCTGTATGCTGCACAGTGAGGAAGTGTATCTGAGTTTTCATAAGCTGTTTTACCTTGCTATCAAATTATCATGTTTTCATGTGCCACATGCAGTCTTTTCAAGGCCTGGGCAATTAATCTAAGTGATTGTGGTGAAAGCCCAAATTAGCAGTTAGACATTAACTCTATGAGACTGAATCCTAAGCGCACTTGCTGTGGCATAAATCCTGTTGAACATTGTGTGACCACTTCTGAGGAAAAATGCCTAGACTCAAACTGCATGCTTATTGTGGATAAATGATAAAAATTGGAACAATAAATACAGAAATGAGAGATAGGACATAATTTGAAAAACTAGAAGGAATCAGTGTTTTTGTCATTCAAATCTATACAATGTTTTATAATAACTGGGGGAGAAACCCTGATACTTGTCTTTTAATGAAGGACACAGAGGCAGATGAATTTCACATGATACATCTATGGTTGATTCATACATTCCTTGTCATACATGCATGAGAAAAATAATATAACCTGTCAAGTGTGAAAGTGCATAGACCTGAACTTATAAATTCATTAAAAGCTTTAAGAGATGACAGGATGTGAATGTTTTCTCTTACACAATTGAAAGAGCATCCAAGTATGTTCTTTTGATATATGGAGAACATGGGTACTAGACCAGATTAAAATAAGAAATAATCTCAAAATTTAGTCCTATTTTGCACTTTGGAAATTTTCTCCTCTTTGCAAAGTAATCCCAGGTTATCATTCTCTTTTATATTTTACTTAACAGTCTAACTGGATATTTCTGCTTGTGCATCATTGGTTAATTTGTTCTCCTTCATGATCAGCCTAGGCACAGAAGCAAACAAATGTCTCAATCATTATTAGCAAACACATACACAGACTTTGGGTTTATTTAAAAAAAAAAAATCTTTCTTTTATGTAGTATGACATGTGTTCCCTAAATTGGTGGCTTCCTATCCACCTCTCACTTGCTGTCATCACCTATTTTATCTTGGTACTATAGAGTGGTAACTCCAGGGAACACACTCTTTTCCTTGTCCTACTTTTCATGAAATGCTGGGTTTCCCACAGATTACTCAGTATCAGTGTAACATTTTCAAACACAGCATAACAAGTATACCATGTAAAACCTCCGTACCAGAATATTGCTTCTCTTATATTATTGTGCAGTAAAACCCACAATCATTGGAAAGTATCAGAAGAGATGGACCTTGCCTCTTTTCACATCTATTGTTCCATATTTTTCATTCATGAACCAGAAGGTTATTAAATCCCTGCTCCTCTGGTGAGGCACCACAGAACGTGCTATCTTAGAGAAAATGCTTTGGAATTTTATTTATCAAGGAAATGCTAAGTATTCTGTATCTAAAAAAAAAAAATCAGTAAATGAAAGACTGGCCCATGGTTTATGATCCAGTGGGCATTGGGACTGGAAATTGTGCTTTCAATTTTACCAGTAGAGAAAGTACAGTATTTATTTCTCTTATTCTCAGCTGTCATAGAATCAGGACTGGTAAACACAGTGGAGAGAAAAGGCCGGAGAGAAGAGAGTACAGCAGGAACCAAATAGTAGGGGAAAGAGATTTAATTTAGATACATGTATGGTAATATGTAAAAAGAATAATAACACCCAGTAAATCAGGAAACTGAGAACCTGAATTTAAACAGCAATAATGAGAACGCAGTTTGCAGAGAGCTGTGTGGATTTGAATTTCCAGTGTAATGGTTTAGCAAAAATGTGCATACATGATTAAAATCTGTGTAAATGAATAAATCAGAAGGGTAGCTTGAAAGATGAGAAGCTGAAATCTTCAGATTTCAGGCTTCTTATTGTACATATTATTGTGTGTGTGTGTATGTGTGTACACCTGCTTGTGTCCTAACACATTCATGCTTCCAGATTGTTTAATCTAACCGCCTGAGAAAGCCTGTACAAATTTCAGTTTTCATCAAGGTAAATTAGTTCAATTTCTTAGACATATCAAAGTCAGTATTTGATTACTTCAATTGCTTAATGAAACTAACTTTGCACTTGATTAGTTAGCTAGGTTTTTTTTTTCACAAATCAGCTAATCAAATGTGAAGTACAACTCTATTAAATCATACATCGAATCAGGTATCATTCTTTGCTTCCTTTGAAAACAAGCAACCAATCACAAATCTACCAGTGCAGCATTTTAATGAAAATTCAGGCATACCAAAACATTTCTTACAGGTATTTAGTAGTGATGTGCACCAACCACATCAATAAGTTTGGCCCTCAGCTTGGTGGTTCATGAAATGGCCCATTGTTTGCACTTATAATTGGAGGAAAGTTACCAGTTGCCCTTTCTGAGGGGATTATAGCTGCCCATTAACAGAATAATAGTTCATTGTTGTTGTGTGCCTTCAAGTCATCTCCACCTTATGGCAACTCTAAGTCTAGCCTATCACGGGGTTTTCTGGGTCTGAGAGTATGTAATGCACCTAAGGCCGCCAAGTGTTCAAACAGGGAAAGGATAAAATTGTTTCACCTTTATCCCTTCCATGCACTTGGTGTTATTAAGAGGAAAACAGCTGTATCATAAAGGCAAGAAATCTGAGAATATTGGAAGAAGAGGTGCACGGGCAAGGAAATTATGATGATTGAAACATAGTTTTAAGAGATTCACTTTTTTCTTCCTGCTCAATCTGTACCAAAATCAAGACACTGCAACAGAACATGGCTGATGTAGATCGCACAGTGAAAGGGGAAGAAGGAAGTGAACATGCCCTCTCCCCATAAAGAAAAACACACCAAATACTTAACACAATCTGTCCTTGGGAGAGAAAACTAGCAAAGAGCATGGAACTAGATTAGTCCTCTGATATGACTTCAACATCCCTCTCCCCCTCAACACAAGGGGCCCTTTCATACTACACAATAATAACACTATGATTTCATTTTGACAGCCATGGCAACAATCTCTAGAATCCTGGGGTTTCTAGTTTGGTTAGAGGTACTAGAATAGTTCTTAATTCTCTAGCTGAGAATTCTAAATACTCTTTCCCTCAGCTACCAAGCCAAAGATTCCATAGGATGCTGCCATGGCATTTAACATGGAATATAGCATAATTATGTAGTGTGGATCCTATGGTCACAGGGATTAGAGATGCCAGTCACAAAACTATGCACACAACCCACCCTTTATTGGGGCAAATGTATCATTTCTTGAGAACACGTTGTCCATTTTTTAGTTTCCCTCCAAACACAAACTGCTAATGCATCTTCAGGATAGGAGATGCAAAGAATAATGGTTTCTATTTATTTCTCAGCCAAATGATGATTTCCCCCAAACTCTAGTGAGAACAGAGTGGCAATGTGATTTTTCACATCACTGAGAAGTATAGGAGGCAATATTCTACACAGAAATACACATGGCTTTTCTGTGCATGGGGGGGGGAGGATTTTGAGGAGAAAAAACATGTTTATTTCTATACAAAATATAAAGAGACTTCACACTGTTTGAATACATCCCATGAAGTCTGCAGAAATCTTCATGTTCTTCCAGAGTGGTAGAATGATAGTTACTCATTTGTGTATGTAAGAATAAGAAACACAGAGATTTACACACCTACTTCAAGACTCTTTAGATTTGGTCCCCTTTGGAGGACTGCTTTGATGTCTGCTTTGATTTAGACAGCTTACAAATCTGTCCAACCATTCTCTTTTACCTCAGGATTTGTCCAAATTGTATCCCTGATTAGTATGGCTGTATAATCCAAATTTCACTGCTGGCAAGGCAATTAATCTTCTCACACATCTTGACAGGGACAAAGCAGTTAGCAAGAGAGTTATTAAAACATGTTAAATATACAAGCTTAAATACATTTGTTAAATCCTGACAAGAACAGATTCATTGGGTCAATGGAACCTACCAAGTTCTAATTCATTCAGTGAGTCTTTTCTGGTTGGACTTAGGCCACATAACCCAGCCCAACAGCTGACCGCATGAAGAAAAGCTCACTTGCTGACCTTTGTCTTAAATCTCTTATAGTAATATCACAGGAGCTGTCAAGAATATAGAATGGAAACTATTATACTAAAATTAATGGTTTGTATCAACAAATGATTAACTGTATTGAAGGTCTTGCACATTCCCAGTGAGGTTCATAGAATCATAGAACTATAGAGTTGGAAGGGACCCCATAGGTCATCCAGTCCTACTTTCTGCTCAATTCAGAAAATCCAGCTAGAGCATTCCCAGCAGGTCACTGTCTAGTCTATTTTTGAAGATATCCAGAGAATGATGTCTATAGGTAATTGGTTCCACTCTTACTGTCAAGAAGTTGCTTCTAATGTTCAGTTGAAATCTTCCGTCCTGTAACTTAAAACTATGAGACCTACCCCCTGAGGAAACAGAGCACAAACCTGCACTCTCCTCTCTGTGACAGTCCTTTAGATATTTAAAAAGTACAGTCATGTCACCATTCAGTTTTCTCTTCACCAGACTGAATGTGCCAAACTCTCCATACCTCTTATTATCCTTGTTGTCCTGTTCTGACCCTGCTTCACCTTGTCTGTATTAAAATGAGGCACCCGGAATGAATACATGATGACTCCAGATAAGGCCTGACTAGTGTGTCACACAGTGGCACTATTACTTCCCTTGTCTTGGAAACTATGGTTTTGTTAATGGTGACTAAAATATTATATGCCTTCTTTGCTGTATTTTTGATCTTCTTTTACATTAACCTCATGATCACCATGCTATATCCCAACATATTTTTGGAACTCACTTCTAAAGTGGCCTGCAATGATTGTCAGTTTATGAAATAGAAAACAGACTACTTTTGACCACCATTCAGTTTACTTGATTTTTGTAGGGTGGAAGTGTACATATGCAAAGATGGCTGTATGTCAGTGGATAAACTATAGCTGAAGAACAAATCTTTACAAACGTAGGCATTGCTTCAATTGGATTAGAGGAGAAGCTCCTAATATTTTGTCAGGTATATGACAACACAGTGAGATGTTTATCCAACAAGCCGGATAGGTTGGAGGCAAAGATACATATAGATTCTCAACAAAGGGTGGTGAGTAGGCAGGAACAAATTTTCCAGCATATACCATGACAGAAACCATGATTTTTAACCACTGTGAAAAGCACACTGCTTTGAAGGCTTTTTGAAAACTAATCATTGTCCCCAAGAGAGCCTGAAAAGGATATCAAAAGCCTTTTCCAATCTCAATAGGCTTTTCTCAAAATGGATAACAACCAGCTTGTATAGAATTCAGTTTGAATGTATGTGAATTTGATTCTTGCAGTTTACTGTGTCTGTATATCCTGAGTCTTTCTTGAAAATAAATTCCATGTACAGTGCATCAGAGAGATAAATGGCATATATGATTTGTCTTCCTTTTCAAATGCATATCTACATTTATAATATAGGGGAATAACTTAACACCTGTGATAGCAAAAAGACTATATATTACTGGTGTAAATGAACTGGAATGTAATTGTCTTATGTGCAATCCGGGAAAAGCAAATAGGCCATTTTTTCACGCTAACTCCCCCCATCAAATTTTTTTGACAACGTGGTGTTTTAATTCCCATAGAAACACCTAGAAGAGGGAATAAAAATTATACAGAGCCCTGGTGGCACAGTGGGTAAATGTTGGTACTGCAGCCATAACTTTGTGAGTTTGATCCTGCAGGGCTCCAGGTTGATTCAGCTTTCCATCGTTCCACAGGTTGTAGGTTGGTAAAATGAGTACCCAGTCTGTTGGCAGCAATTAGCTAACACCCTGTAAACTGCTTAGACAGTGCTTGGTGCTATAAAGTAGAAATATAAATGCTACTGCTATTGCTATACTCAGTAATAAAAAAAATGTTGGACAGCACATAACATGGGACATTGTTTTCTCATACACTGAGTGGCTAGGATGGGATCTAATGAAAAAAGATGGGAGTTTTTATTCTACTAGTTAGAGAATCCAAGTGGACCTCTACTCTAAACAGTCCCTCTGGTGGAAAGCAGGGACAGGTAGAAATTTTCACAATTCTGCCTTTCCTCTGGAAGCTTCAACGGCACTTCTACCATTGTTCCAGAGTCTCCCAACCCCCCCCCCACACACACACAATTCCGTCAGTAGAAAATTCCACTGGATAAAAAGCCAAACTGACAGAAGCTCTTCATTCCACAGCAAGATTTTGCTGGATCCAGATTGTGGATTTCAATAGCTGAAGATTGTTTATGAAAAGCTAAAGCCAAAGCCAAAGACTGGCTATAGTAATCTTTTGGCTATTTCACTAGGGCTTGTCAAAAATGTTGCCATTTCTTTTATGGTTTTTTTAAGGAAAAAAAGTTAATACCTTCTTCTCAAGTTTGGCTGGATAAGATACAGAATGCTACGACTATGGTAGAGTCTTGTTAGAATCATTAATGTCTGTTGAAATAGCAATTTTAATATCCATGCTGAGGTTTTCCTATTGCATCCTTGTGGTAGCCAAGAAAATATTTTAATATCTGCAATAAACTCTCAGTAGGAAAATCCAAGCTCACTCTCCTGTGCTGGAGTGAGCTTTCTGTTCTACAGCTTTGACATCAGGAGTATCTGGTCTTTCATCTTTAACATCTTGTCCTGATAAATGCTACAGGTTGATCCCGGTCAAAGCTTTGATTGTCACACAATTTGTAGCTTCAGGCTCTCATCAGATTGCTATGTAAATAGAAACAGATGCCTTTTCTAACACCTGTAATGGACTGTCTCAGCCATTAGATCTGGCACAATCATTTTCTGAGGGCTCGTTGTCTCCAGGAGAAGATTTTATTGCATTATTCATAGATGCTATTTCCACAGTAAAATCTTGTCTCCTTATGATTACAGACTGTTGCTCTCCACCCACTCTCAGGTCTTTTTCATGTTCTTGTTCCCAGTTCAGAATTGAGGGGCCTGGCATTTAAAATCCCATAAGGAGAAAAACATTATGTAGGTACAAGAGCATCAGAGATGCTGAGACTTGTTACCATCTTGCTGACGAACAATCAAGATGTTGCCATTTTTAATGGCATGCTTATTCTTTGTGGCAGTTGAATATTGCATTCACATGTTATTATTTCAGTGATAAAACAGGTTTCTATTTATCTCCACTGGTACTTTTGGGGAAATAGAAGACTCAGCCAGGCAATCAAACATTCATTGATTCAGTTGTCCTTCTATCAAATTAGCTAAGATTTAGGACTAATTAAGGGCTTAAACTCCTGATTCTTTCAAAAGCAACAAGCAAACTAAAGTTCTCTGTGAAGGAATGATGCCAGCCACCCTATAGATACAGGAGTTTAAGGAAGCCTCTGTGGATCCACTATTGGCTAGTTGAAAATATGTTCTTTTGGAACAATATTTTTAAAAAGCAAGAGTGGGAAAAGTGCTTTGCACAGTCTGAAGGTTGCCCCAGGCCATTTTGAGTCTCCCATTTCCATGCCTCAAGACATTGAGAAGAAGTGGGAAACATCAGCTCCTCAGCAGACATTGGAGATTGTACCTCCTCACCAAAGCTATGCCAAAAAAAAAAAAAAAAAAACCAGCCTTCAACCACCTTTAGTGGGTGGGGGAGCAATTTTAGGCCCTAGAGAGACCTTTTTCTAGCGAAAGGAAGTGATTGGATATAACTTCCTATTCACTTCCAGTTTTGAAAAGGCCTTTCATCAGCTTAAAATGGAAGAAGCCACCCCTGAAAGGTGGCCAAATTTCCTGCCATACCATATAGGGTGTATTTGGGGAGAAATTTTGTTTTGAGACCTATAAAATGGCTCCAGGGAGGTTGCAAGTTGCCAAAGGACCACACTTTCCCCACTTTTTAGGGATCATGGGGTCATTTCCCCCCCACACACACACATTTTAGTCCTCCTGGCCTGTTTTAGGTACCAAACAGGCCCTTCTTTAATTAAACATCAGTTGGAGGTTGATTTCCAGTTATGCCCATACTTAGAAAAAGGCCCTTGCTGGGCCTACCATAGCCCAGGAGAGGCCATGAATGTTCTAAAAGTATCTCTTAATGGCCCCTGGGGCTCCTGGATGATATTCTTTTTAATAAATAAACAGTTCAAAAAAATGAATTAAATATATGATATACAGTGAGGCTTTCCAAAGTCCGTAGAGGGCCAAGGCATTTTCCCTGAATCCAAGTAGTTGCTCACTTCTGCTCAAAAATCCTGTGTGAACCCAGTTCCAGTCACTCTTGGTAGAAATTGATTCTCTGGTCCCAATCTATTCTAGGTTCAGATTTGGGTTTGACTAGAAAAAACTGCACTGAATTCCTTATTTTCCGCCTGACAGGCTGCCTGGACAGATTAAGACAGGCTTTTAAGAGACCATTAATTCCCATGAGATTTCTTACCTCCAGTGTGAGAATGAGACAGTGAACTTTTTAAGGGTGGAGTTCAAGCTTCCCACAAATTGTGTGAAGCCATCTTTTCTCTGTGCAAAACTGTCTTTTCCCTTTGTGAAGTGCAGAGGACACACACATAGAACAAGCAGCTGTAACGGAACAGATTTGCTGATTGATCAGAAAGATGCCGACAGTCCATCTGGTGCCTCTCCTTTTTAAAAGCCCATGCAACAAGGCAGCAGTTCTCAAAGTTCAGCTAGGCAAGTGCCACAACTAGTACAAAAAAAAATGTTCACAAATACAAAAACTCTCTCAAGACTGACAAAAAAAAAATCTTGCTATCTTAAGGGCAGGGAGGGAAAAGGTGGTATCTGGTTCTCTCAAACAAGAAACAAGCAAGGACTGACATCTCTAGTAGGACTGTCACCTTCTCGCTCTTGTTTCACCTCGCACTTCAGTGCAGGGGTTGAAAAAAATGTAATTTTAAAGCTTGACAAATGTTTTCTGTTTCACTAAAAGTATTTTTTTTCCTTTGAATTACATGCTCTGAGCAACTGTGATTGATGGTTAACATATCAATGACATCAGTGGGGCCTACCCCTGTGAATCAAACAGGAGACGCTCTAAGTCTCTGCTTTTGGCCCCTGATCTAGCAATCTTCATTGTTATTTCACACACTCCAGCCATCCTAGTTAGGCAGGGACACTCCTAATTAATCCTCCATCATCCCACTTCTTCAGCTGACTTTCAAATGTTCCAGTTTCCCTCTCCTTCTTGCACTTCCTCTCTTGGTCCTCAGCTTACTTCAGTTGCCACAAACTGAGTTTGAATTGCAAAACTAGTTTGCATTCAATTAACTCAACGGAGAAAAGGAGGGGGAAGAATCTTGCCCTTCCCAATAGGGTCAGGGAAAAGACAACTGCTGCAGCCTCTCCTAGCTTGTGTGTCCCTCCTCATTAATAACTTTTGTCATCTTGACTACACCCTGATATCACTTGGTCACACATATCCTGGTTTTCATCTGTGAAATCTTGGAGAAACTGTTGTTTTAGATGCAGGCTTGGATATAGATTTTTCCCTCTGCTTTTAATACATCCTTTTAAAATATGGTCAGAAATACAACTTTATACTTAGCTGATTTTTTATTTATTTTTTTGGCAATTTTGCATTCAGTGGCTGTTTATGAAGAAAGGCTCTAAAAGAACCAAAATTCATGCAAAATGGTAGCCAATTATGACTGGACTATCACTTTTGCTTCTGCGAAAATGTTGGCCTGTGAACACGTGTCATCAGGCAGACTCAAACTTTGGACTCTCTATGCATGCCAGCACCTGAACTCAGATGTTGAATGGCATGTTCAGATTTCCAGCCACAGACAAATCAATCAACCTCCAAAAGCTATCAGTCTGGCACTGGGCCAGGTTCAAAGTTTTTGCATTGGTGTAGAAAGTGACAGACAGTTTGACAGTAGGGCATCATGAGTGATGGATGAACACGTGTTCTGAATGCTTACAGTGATGCTCTCCACTGAACCATTTGCAGCATGACTTCTGGATTTGTCCCCCCAGTCCACCAACTTGTAGGTGAATTGTTATCCAGCCTTGCACATGTAAAAATGGAAAGAGCACCAATAAACAGCTGTTGTTTATGTATGTTCTTGTGTATGCAAAAAAATGTGTGTTTCCCTTCTGTCTCCATACCACTGTGCATAATTCATGTGCTCACTTTCTCTGTCTCTCTGCTTGTACTGAGAGACGTCACAAACAAATCACACTCAGCCTCAGAGGAAGGCAATGGCAAATCTCTGAACAAATTTTGCCAAGAAAACCCTTTGACAGGTTCAACTTAGGGTCTTCATAAGTTGGAAATGACCTAAAGATCCCAACGACAATACATTTTGACAATTTTTCAAAGAGGCTGCCATGTCAGTCTGTTCCAGTATGGAAAGGAGAGAAGGGATAATGGAACCTTGGGAGGATTTAATATTGTACTCTAGCAGTACCTCTAAGGAAATGGACAAAAGCGCATAAGTCAGTCCTAAAGGTGCTCCTCCTTATCTGTTTTATATAGTCACACACAGATTCACAGAGTTCATTCTGCCCTTCCTTTTCCATTGAGACAGACTAACACAGCTAAGAGGCCCCTTTCAAGAGAGATCATCTGGGACTCACATGTCCCAGAGGTGCTGTTAGAGAGGCACATGTTGCCTGCTCTACTGGGAGATGGAGGAGTAAGGCTGGTAAGCAAGCATAGCCAGTCCTCTCTATCTAAGCAGGATGCAGCCTCTCCTTGGTTCCTTCCTTCTCTCCTTTCACAAAGCTTTGCAGGTGTACACCGTACTTATACACCTGAGGGTTGAATACACTGACTCCATCAGTGCAGTTGGGGAAGTAGATGGCAATCCATGGCATTTGATGCTAGAATAAATCTGTTAGCCCCAGAGATGCCACAGAATTAATTCCTCCTTCCCTGCTGTAAAATAGGCTAACATTGCCATCTTTTTGAAAACGGACATACACAAAGACACAAACAGAGGATTCTGAAGGGCAGCAGCTTTTCTATATATCACACATCATGTGTGTATTTGTGTGACTCATACCAAGCAAGATCATGACTAATGCGTGTCTCTGTGACACCAGACCAGGCAAGAGGGCCATGCTAAGTCTAGAAGAAGGGAGAAACAATGAAGAATTGATGGTAGTTATGATGATTGTTGGGAAAGCACTAAGAGCCAATAGAATTAAACAGCCATGTGGCTGCCTCTGCAAGGCATTGAATCAAAATAGGGAAAAATGAACAGGGACATAAGAATTTGTGGATATCTTATCATCATTGTTTCTGTACATTTCGAGTCAGGAATGCAGATTCAGTCTGTCCACGTGCTTAGTTGTGCAGGAAGACTATTGGTTCAAATCAAGGAAGATCCAGCATCACTAAAATTTGTATCAGGGATACAGAGAAATCACCTACAGCCTTATAGGGCTGCTCAACCATTGCAGTCATCCTGAGAGAGGAACCTGGTTGCACCACAAATTGCAGGTATTCGTTTTACAACAGCCAGGAGAAAACCTTGCTCTGCAAGAGCCTCCCTCAGGGTATATAACAAGCACTGACACTATTCAGTTTCAGCAAATGTGGAAGACCTTTTTGTTTACTCTGGCAGTTGCTGGTTTGCATTGCCCCATCCTTATGGTTTTCACTAGTAACTAAGAATGTATTCTGGTAAGACCTGGATTTTGTTAGAATTGTATATTGTATTCTTTGTGTGTGTGTGTGTACGTGTGTGTTGCCTATCACCTGAAATGGTAGCTTGACAGAAAGCATATAAATATTGTGAATAAATAAATAAATATAAAATTGCAAAGGTTGTGGCATGCTGGCTTCATGGACCAAAGGTCATCATTCATTTTGTAAATCAGAGCATTGGACTTCAGGATATACACTGACATTTGCCACCATCAGGTGATGTGTTAATTATGCATTGTACTTCAATGAAACAAGTTTATTAGTCATTCATTCCCTGTGCCTTAATAGAAGTCATACAGCACAAAATATGGTCTTAAATATTTATCACCCGTATGGGAGAATATTAAACATTCCATTCCGTTATTGTGCACAGCACTAATGAATATTTTATATCAATAGCAACAGGCCACAGGCTTAAAATGTGTTGCAAACAGGATACATTTGGAAAGAAAGGAGGGGAGGGGGAATTTCCTTGGGCTTCTCAAAGCACTTAGGCATTGCAAGCCCTGTCCTTAGAAGCAATGTTCAGACTTCAGAGGACAAGAACTGACCTTAATACATGCAAAGATGTTCCCCTAGAGTCCAGAATAATAACTGAGTCTGAGTGTAGGGCACATCTGAAATAATAAAGTACTATATTAATAAGAAATAGATAACATAATAGTATGCCATGCTGTGCAGACATCTTCATTGCCCACTAGCACACTGAAATTGTCTTTGTTTTTCTTCTGTTTGTTTTTGAAATCCTCTTATGGTCACACTGTGTGTGTTTCTTAAGAACACAGAAGGCCTGGTGCTCCAGTTTTTAGTTCAGACTTGCAAGGAGCTGTGCCAGGTGGTGGATGTCTTTTGGGAATAAGGTTCACGGATGTGGCTAGCTCCTTTGAAGTTTGGGCTAAAAGCCATAGTAAGTGCACTATTGACACAGAAACCATAAGCCACTGCCGATGCACTCCAAGCATCACAAGGTAATGATACCTGGCATGCAATTTCGCAGTGTTTTTCTTGGGTTATTCCACTCTTACAAATATATGTATGCATGTGAGCATCTGAAGGCTCTCCTACAGGAAGAATGGAAATGGCAGCTGGGGGACACATGGGCCATTCTGCACTACACTGTTATAGTGCTATTATTCCACTTTCAACATCCTGTGGAATTCTGCAGTTTGCAGTTTACTGAGGCCCAAGAGCCTTTTGGCTGAGAATTCTAAAGGCTCCTCCTTAAACTAAAATCACCAGGATTCCATAGGATATTGAAAGAGGAATGATAGCACTATAACAGTGTAGCACAGAAATGGCAAATGTAACATCTGAGCTTGTGTAGAAAGCAAGAAGAAATGAGTGAAGAAGGCATCTGCTTCAGTTGGGAAGAGTTATTTTGGTATCTGTCTCTCTTTCTGTATTAAGCTAACAGCTACTGATGTAAATATATTGGGGTAACCTTTAGCTTATCTTGTACAAATTCTGACAGATGGGTCAAAATGTCTGGAAATTCATGTCAGCATTTAATGTGCTACAGGATTCTGAACTGATATCCACAACAACATATGTCCTTGTATAAAGATGGTTGAAATAACCAGAGGCCCTTTCAAGCAACACAGTTATAGTGCTAAGATTCCAGTTTAGTTGCCATATCTGGTTTCTATGGAATCCTGGGGTTTGTAGTTTGCTGAGAAACAGCTCAGCTTTCTGGCTCAGAATTCTCAGTGCCCCTTCACAAACTGCAAATCCCATCCTATGGAATCATGTCAGTTAAAGTTGAGCTATAAAGCTATAATTGTATAGTATGAAAGGTATCCTGTTTCAGTCAGAGTGGCTCAGCTGATAACTCAAACAAAAAGAAACTGAATAGCTCCTGATTCATTACTTACTTTTAGGCAATACGTACAGGGTCATAAATAAAGTCCAACAGGTTTCTAAGGCAAAGTGAGTCCAAAGTCAGTCAGGGTAATCCAGAGTCAGGCACAGAGTTCAGCAAGATATCCAGCAGGGTGGAAGGTCAGATAAGCTCTGACAATTCCTGGAGGGGAAGGGTGGCAGCTGTATTGGTCAGAAGCCTAACACAGTTGTTGGCTGATTAATCGTTGGTAGTTATATATTCTCTGGGATCAGCGTAGGTTCTCTCTTTGTTGTCTGTGCTCAGCAAAGATAGGTACTGGTAAGTTGTCTTCTGTGTCTGTAGGGGCAGAACTCTCTGCCGCTGGCACCACATCCTGGTCTATTTCTGGCACTGTAACCTCTTCCTGTACAGCAGGTCCTGTCATGCCCCCTGTTTCAGCCTCTGAGTCAGAGTCCATGATCTGGAAGCAGGGCATGACAAAAGGCCACAGGTTTTGTTAAATTAGGTTTTGGCAGAAAGCAGAGCAGAATTTTTTTCCCCAGTGTTTCCCTTCTTCCCAAATATTGTACTAGATGGTGGAAGCCGGAATGGCTTCTGCAATGCTTATCTGCTCCAATATAAGTAAAGTCCATCATAATAAACCCATATATTGTGGTGTCAGGCTTTTTTCAAGTGCAGATATGAGGCTGGCCTTCTGTTTGTGTTACTCAGAAGGACTCCACTTCAGTGGGCTGTTATAAACTTCTCCACATTCATCTTTGGGTCTTTGGATGAATGTCAAGAAGTGAATGTAAGTGAAGCCCAGCCCAGTGGCACACAAACATCAAGTCACTGGTTCCAAGGCCCTTGTCGGTGGCTGGGCGGGGCCGGGCAGGCTCGGGTCTAGCTCGGGCCGAGGCTGGCGTCCCGGAAGCCTCTGCCAGCGGAGTAGCAGCAAACCAAAGCAGTCCAGCAGCAAACTTAAGCAAGTCTTACTTCAGGCGAAAGACAGCAACAAAAAGAAAGGGTTTTCCTCACCCGGGCATCGAAGAGTTAAGCTGGCTGGCAAGGCTTCCGAGCAGAGTCTCGGCGGGAACGAGGCGGGAACGAGGCAGGAACAAGGCAGAAACAAGGCAGAAACAAGGCAGAAACAAGGCAGAAACAAGGCAGAAACAAGGCAGAAACAAGGCAGGAATGCAGCAGCACGAACAGGCAACTCACGGAGAGCCGTTGGTTGTTGCTCCGTGCTGGACTCAGCTCCTCCTGGGATCTAAATAGGAGCCTGGTGCTGGCTCCGGCCAATCCGGGGGTGGCTGCGCAGCTGCGAGCCGTTAGCCGGGCTCACAGCTGTGCGTCCTCAGCCAGCTGCGAGCCCTCAGCCTGCAGCCGACGCTCCAGCAGCCGGCGGGAACGGCGGGCAGCCTCCTTGGCTTGCCGCCGCCGCGGGAACGTGGGAGGGAGGCCGATGGGCTCCTCCGGATCAGGCCCGCGGGTGGCGCCTGGGCCCTGCCCACCCCGGGCGCACACCTGGTCGGCCTCCTCCAGTGTCGGTGGCTCCAGCGTCCTCCGGGCGACTCCCCTCCTCGGCGACGGCTCCGGCGGCGTCCTCGGCGGTGGCGTCAGCCTCCCAGGTAAGCTCCGTGGTGGCGGCAGGGCAGGCGAGGTTCGGGCGGCCTTCCGCGGCGGCGGAGGCCTCCCCGCCCTCATCCTCGGCGGCGGCAGTGCAGGTGGGTTCGGAACGGCCGCCCGAAACCGCGGGTGGATCCGCGGCCTCCTCCGCAGCGGCGGTAGCCTCGACGGCGTCTGGGTGGCTGTTCCCGGCGCCGGAGGCCTCCGCTGCTACTCGCGAGGAGACCGGGTCGTCCTCCTCCTCAGGCGCTGCATCCGGAGCCGCAGAGGCCCTGACAGCCCTCAAGATAGGGAAGAAAGCTGATGCTCCTATAGGCCCACCCTTTCTTTGGAACCATTTTCTACTTCAGAGTGGGGCAGAATCAGGGTGCCAGTATGCTTGGTTAGTTGTCATGCTATAAGAATGAGAAAGTCTTCTTGATTGCAGCTTCTGGCTTTCATACTTCCTCGAGGAGGAAGCTAGATCAGCTTTGTCTCTGTTGTCCTTGAGCTAGCATGTGAAGATCTTTTTATTCAGACAGGCATTTGGCATGTAGGTTGGGCTGCTATTGACAGCTATGCATGTTACTGGTGATGGTCGTGTTGATTATTGTGGTGCTTTTAACCTTGTGGTCTTTGGATGAATTTTTGTGTGTTTTGTTTCCAATCAAGATTTTGCTTTTCAATATGTATTTCCTTTTTATTAATCATCTTATGTGCCTTTTGGTAGAAAGGTGTGGTATAAATTAATAACGAGCCTCACTCTTGTGTGATACTTTTGTTCTTCTCTCTCCATTTATTCCCGTTTCTCCATCTTCCATTCCAAATGCCTAACATCAGTAGTGTCTGATATTTTTAAACCTCCTATGAATACTGG
Organism: Ctenosaura bakeri; assembly: GCA_948474755.1. Classification (NCBI taxonomy): domain Eukaryota; kingdom Metazoa; phylum Chordata; class Lepidosauria; order Squamata; family Iguanidae; genus Ctenosaura; species Ctenosaura bakeri. The sequence goes on from CAOLHI010000112.1 coordinate 852,791, forward strand.
CTGAACTGTAAACACTGCAGTCAACATAGCTTTGTAGGAAGAAAACATAAGTATGAGTAGCAGGTCCTGCAGGAGTTCTGTTGCTAAGGAGAGATTTGTAACAGACAGAATGCATTTGTGTGGAGATGAAAATGCATAGGGGTTTCCAATGAAGGTTTAGTATGGGGGTTTTATTCCTTACTTGCTTCAGGGTTCACCCAGTTTTTTTAAAAAAAATCCCTGATGCTAAAACATATTCCTTGATCCCAAGACCTCCTATGTCATTATAGTATCTTTCAAACTCTGGCAGAACTCCTCATTAGGAATGGATGTCTGTCAACATTATTTCTGGGAGGGAAAAGAAGAAATCAAAATGTCTGCCATGTATTCTCTTGACTACAGAGCCTTAAAAAAATACTGTGTTTCTTTTTGTTTGTATGATTTATTGTGAGGACCATGAAGTTTACACTCCCATTCACATCAAGGCTGGGTGTTGCATCAGTATTTGGAAAATAGGTCACAATGAGGAGGAGGGAAGCCAACACTCGCAAATTTATTACAGGTTTCACCGTTTTCATTATGAAGTCTCAGCTGCTGAGCCTGTAAGATTCTCAGCATTCATTTTGTTAAGTAAGCATCTAACCTATTTGGCTCCAGAGAAAATATTGAAAATGTACCAAGCAGTGCAATCAAGAGGATAATTAAAAAATAATGCCCAAGTGATTCACTTAAAATCATGTCAGAGTACCTCAACGAACATCCCTAAATTCTGTCATTTTGTAATGTAGCTGATTAAACCACTCGTAAAACCACTGGCATTGATGATGTCCTGCTATCCCCTAAACTGCTTCATTTATTCCCAAATCTCTCTTGCTTTTGTTGCCGCCTTAAGGGATGCCCTAGGCTTCTAGCATACTGAGCAAAATATTAACATGGAATCTCCCTCTGCCACATATAAGTGCTCTAATTTCAAGGCTGAGAAGTTCTTTTCTCTACTAGGCTCAGGGACTGAATAGTTTGGTTCATATTTCAACAACTGTGATATCCAACTTTCTTCTGCCTGTACATGCCCAGGCCACCCCTTTCTTCTATGCTCCCTGCACAGAGACTGAGCTGCTGAAACAAAATTTGGATCCAAACCATCCCAAGCTGCAAAAGAACTCTAACATTGATTTATTTAATTAATTCTTAATCCATCTTTCTCCTAACAAGGGACCCAAGGTGGCTTACAACAAAGCTGAAACCAAATAAAGCTAAAATTCAGATCATTAACATATAATTAAGCATACAAAAATGTTAACATACAAACATACAAAAATATTAACATACAATTAAACAAGCCATCGCATCAAAACACTATTAATTTTGAAAGTTATGCAAACTTGTAAAAAATAATAGAGGCAAACATACAACAAACAGAAATAAAGAGAGAGAGAACCTTCTGAACAAACACTTTATCATTCAATACCTTTACCTGCTGGCAAAAGGAGTTCAGTAACATGAACAAGTTAGGATCTTGACACTTATAAATCATGACAGTATGTCTAGAGATGTGAATTGGATCAACTAGAAAGCTTTCTTCTAAAGCAGTGATATATGTAAGATAACTGCCAAGCGGCATCTAAACTGGAATTAAGGTTGCAGAAGAATTTGGAGACAGAATTCTCTGGGTCTTGCCCAGATTTGGAGTGGCGCCAAGGCCTGGAAACAGACCTGTAGAACTGATGTTAAGTGGTTGTTGTGGGTTTTCCAGGCTTCGAGGCCATGTTCTATTAGTATTATCTCCTGACATTTTGCCTTGCAGCTGTGGGCAGGTCTACATAGTGACTACAAAATGCAGCGTCCAAACATGAATCAGAGAACACGAAAAAAACTGCAGACTGATCCGCCCAGAAAAATCAGCAGTAGCAGAACATGTTATAAACCAACCTGGACACAGAATGCTTTTTGAAAGCACAGAAATTCTGGACTACACAGAGAGGCCATTGAAATCCATAAACACATGGACAATTTCAACAGGAAAGAAGAAACTTGGAAAGTAAACAAGATTTGGCTACCAGTACTGAACAATACTAAAATCAAGACTCAAAAATATGCCAATGACCACCACCCAGACTCTGGAGGTCCCTCTACAGGGAACAATACAATGGGTTGCTAATGTACTTAATGCACTGTTATGCATATCCCCTGACTAACAATACAACCCTGGGGGATATCCCATTTAACAACAGGCCATCACACAGGCCAACTGTAACATATGCAAATTGCTCCCTCCCACCCAGGGACTACATAAGGATATATACTCTGTCTCACTTCCATGCCACCAGATCCTCTGAAGATTCCAGCCACAGATGCAGGTGAAACATCAGGAGAAAATACTAATAGAACAGGGCCTCAAAGCCCAGAAAACCCACAACAATCTACAACAATGTTAAGTGCTTTCTTCAAGTCTCATCCCAGTCACTTGCCAATGGAGAAAATATATCCATACTGAATAGGCCACAGCTCACCCAAAAGCCTTGAATGCTTCTATGGATAAGAACTGCAGCTCATCAGCATCACTGGAAATGAAAGCCATGCAGGTCCTTAGCAAAACTTGCCCACTGAATGCCATTTATTCTATCCTGCCTATTTCCCTACTACAGTTACTGTATACCTTCAAGTCATTTCCAGCTTATGGCAGCCCTAAGGTGAATCTATCACAGGGTTTTCTGGGCAAGATTGTGTGTAATGTGCTGAAAGTCACCCAGTAGGCTTCCATGGCCAAATGGGGAATCAAACTTTTATCTCCATAGTCATAGTCCAACACTCAGACCATGCTGGCTCTCTTCCTTACTTCTATCTGTCTTTATTGTCAGTAGGAAGGGGAAGATCCATTCAGTTGGTTCTAAGTACAGTTCAATGGCACTTGTATAGCCATAGTCTGAGACAGCACAGCTCTGACCCAGGTGGATTTTTAAACAATTTTTTGACTAGCTGGTGTCACATACCCTCCAAGTATCCCAATTTGGGAGGAGAGGATTCCATAGGATGTTGTGATGGCAGTTAAAATGGAATGAAGCATTATAACTGTATAGAGTGAATGGGCCCCTCCAGCATACCTTCTAACTGTCCCTGTTTGGCTGAACAGCTCTGATTAATCCTCTGTTGTTCCACTTTTTAAGCTGCTTTTAGAATGTCCTGGTTTCTCTCTTGTCCTCCCACTTTCTCTCTTCATTCTCAGCTTACTTCTTTAGGCATAAATTGAGTACTTTGCATGCAGTTAAGTCAACAGGGTGGAGAGGAAAGAAGGGCACAGAATCTTGCCCTTATCAGTAAGCTCAGGAAAAAGCAAACTGCTGCAGCCTCTCCTGGCTTTTGTTTTCTTCCTCATTAATAATGTTTTCCATCTTGACCATACTCTGATGTGACATGGCTGCACAGGTCGCAGTTTGAATCTGTGAAATATTGGAGGATATGGTATCAACATCCAGGTGCAAAGATTTATTTACTTATTTATTTACTGTATTTTTATCCTGCCCTTCGATGATTACCCCTATAAATAAAACAGAAGGAATTCTTGCTAGCAGGCTGACAACTAAAAAGGCACGACATAAAAAAGCAAGATAATGGAAGAAAATGAAGAGATAGAGAAGAGAGACCTATGCTTTAGGACCAGAATAAAGTAGAAAAGTTTGGTCATGTGTTTAGATGCAGACCAAATCAAGCCAGGCTGATGTTCTCTACTGACTAGTCTAGGTTCACCCGATGCCATCTGATTTGGAAACTAAATGGAGTCAGGCCTGTTTAGCACCTGGATGGGATACTACCAGAGAATAATAGAGAAACTCCAAGTAGGGAAGGAGAGAATCCCACCTAAGCCCTGAAAAACCATTACTGTCAGTCAGAGTTGACAGTACTAGACTAGATAGACCAACAGGCTGACTCAGGATAACGCAGCTTCTAATATTTTTGTTTAAGTGCCTTTTTCTCTACTTTTTTTTAACCATTCCCAGTTATACACTATGTAGTGCAAAGTGGACTGCTACTATGTGTTCTTTCTCTGGATTTTCTTTGCTTGTATTTATCTCAGTAGGCTAGGATGTTAGGTTGCCTAGAAGAGAGATGCTTGCATTGGTTCATTTACTATTTAATGTTCTTTGGCATTTTACTTACATATGTAGTATTAAGGTGTACTACTACAAACAATGAGAACTATGCATTAAGAAAGAGGAAGAGATGTTTTGTGTTACCTTAAAGACTGAGTTATGGTGGCAGAAATGTTTGTGAATTGGACTCCAACCAAGCAAAGCCCACAAAGTTTTTGACCAAAAGTGTTTTAGATCATATCCACAAATTCTTTTGCCAAAGTGCCACAAGATCTTCAGTTTTTTGCTACTGAGGAATGTGAGAAACAATAGTGCATCACACAAGGAGAGTAATTTGCAAGCAGATGGTGAGTAACAGCCCATCCCACACCACCACCCACCCACCCACAAAACCTAGCAGAGAACTTCAGCAAGCTTAGTCTTCTTTGTAAAATGATAGGACATAGTTTACTCAACACTAAACATTTCATAAAGCTCACAGTAAGAGCCTCTGCAAACATGTGCTCTTCAGACTTGGAGCTCTATCACATGATGGGTTTATTGCACAACTTCACTGGCTTAGTTCTGTTTTTGATCTCTCCCTATCACATGACATCAACACCTTCTCATTGTTGGATTGCATTCCCATCATTATTGGGTCATCTCTTTTCATATAATACTGCATATCCACTATTATGTAGTGGTGTGATGGTGTAATTCAGCTGCAGTTCCAACATTATGGAAATCATGTGGGCATTGTTCTCCCATCTCTCCTTCCCTATCCCCAAGCAGAGTGAGCCCATTGCACTTCTGGTGTCTGGAGGACATCATGGTGAAGGTGAACAATATTGCATTACTGTGTTCCCCACTAATTTAATTTAATTTCAGTTTTGGTGTAATTGCACACTTGCATTTCCCAGTGGTCAGCGCTCAGTAGTTACACTATTATAGCAAAACAGAAAACCAACCATGACTATGGAAGAGTGAAATGCCAAAATGGCAGCTCAACAGAAAACACAAAGTGAAAACAATGGGGAGGAAGCCTCTCAACATGCTGAAATTGTGCAAAGAAAAAAAAGAGAGAAAAAATATAGCTCATGCAATAGGTAGCCTGGACAGAAGAAGGGAGGCAGGGTCATTGGTTGGGGTGGAAGGCTAGTTGTGGGAATGTGCATTACCAAACAGTCAGTAATTGCAGAGATGGCGTGATAGTGATTGTTTCTAGTATATATGTTTTTGGTATATTTTTGTTTCCTTAAATAATGTTATTACTGCAAGACAACAGACTCCTGTGATAAAGCCCTTGGAAGGGAAAGAACTTCAGATTACAAAATGGAGGACAAACAAACCAAGACTGTGTAAAGTTGAAGGCTTTCGTGGCTGGAATCCATAGGTTGTTGTGGGTTTTCCAGGCACTGAGGCCATGTTCTATTAGTATTTGCTCCTGATGTTTCACCTACATCTGTGGCTGGCATCTTCAGAGGATATGGTGGCTACCTGCTGACTAATTGGCCAACAAACAGGAAATAATATGAATACATGTTATGCCTACATGTGAGAAAGGCATGAAGACTATTAGCTATTGAGTACAGGCATGCTGAAGTTGCTGTCTCTAACTTTTGATGTTAGATAATAGCTTGGGCACTACCCTAGATACTGCATGTCTGGTTTTTTACTACCACTACTACTGTTATTGTGAGCTGATGATGCAAGGCTAAGCAAGCTGACTATAGACATTTTGATAAGAGAAGTCTGGAAGCACTTCTTATTGTACGCCTATTTGCAAGAGACTCAGTGGGTTTTCTTTGCACGTGCTCTGCTATCTGAGATCCAGTCAAGGCCACTTTTCTTTTGCAGAATGTGACTCAGCTGGCACTGTCTGATTCAGTTTAACAAAGCCCTTCCAGGCTCAGAGGGGGCAGCACAAAGGGAATCTGTGATAAGGAAATACAGGAGGACTGACCTCCTACTAGCCTGCTAGTCAGTCAATTACCTCTCTCTACCAGAAGCCACCCTTTAAGAATTTTTCTAACCTTTCATCACAGGGCAGATATCTAATGGTTTAAGCCAAGAACATCTTTAACAGCCAACTTCTGGAAAATGTGTTGTTCAAGAGCTCCCTGGCTTACTTGCCAGTCTTTTGCAACTCAGCAGTGCCAGCCCGCTTCTACTCAATGAGAAAGACCCAGTGACAATTACTTCTAGATTAGCGTACCTAGTATGGTAGCCCTATACAAATTCCTTGAACTCCTTTGCAAATACACCCATTCTTGATGTTCATTTCCTCTCATAAGAGTTTTTATATGAGTTGCTGGGATCAGGTCTTATGCACTCTAGAGCTTCCATTGAACGCTGTCACCCTTCTATCTCTGGCATTAAAGTGAGGTACTTTGGCCAAAGGCTTTACCTGATTTTGAGTTTTGAGGTTATTATTTTGAGGTTAACTCACCCTTATCCATAGATGGGTGTGAAATGATTCTCTTTTTTGTTTATGCTTGCTACCTCTTGGTTCCCAATAGTAGTAGTACAGGCCAAAAACAAACAAACGGGTGTTGAAAGAGCCTAGCAGAATGTAAAATTTCATTTTGCTATAGAGTAGCTGAGAACCATTGTGGTGTAGCAGTTTGAACACTGGACTCTGGGGACCCAGGGTTTGAATCCCTGGTCAGTCATGGAAACCCATTGGGAGACCTTTGGCAGGTCATATACTTTTTCAGCCTCAGAGGAAGGCAATGGCAAACTTCCTCTAAACAAATTATGCCAAGAAAACCCCTTATGTTCACTACTAGCCAGGAGCAGCTTGAAGGCACATAGCAACAAAGAATACCTACGGACTTTAAAGAATTCAAACCCCAATCCACACCACTGGTCTACTTCTGATACTAAAAGAAGAGTAAATCTGTGCCTCATCCCATTTACACCTCATCAACTGCTGAGGGGAAGGGAGTCCAGCCCTCTTCAACATATCCAACAGTTGTTGTTGCTGTTGTTTTTCTTTTTTACATGCCTTCCAGTTGGTTCTAACTTATGACAACCCTTTTAAAAACATTCTTTGTAAGATTTATTCAGAAGAGATTTGCCATTACCTTCCTCCCAGACTCAAAGAGTATAGCTTGCCCAACATTACCAATGAGTCTCTATGGTTGAGTGGGGATTGAACCCTCATTCCCCAGAATCATAGTCCAACACTCAAACCACTGCATCACACTGCATACCATAAAACATGATACAGTGAAAAGATCAAAGCATTATGTGCACTTATTTTGACAGAGTGACATTTTAATGAACCAACTGTTTTCTTTATATATTTATTGTTATATTCTTCCAAAGATCCAAATGGAAAACTATAGTATGTCTAAGGCCCTTTCCACACGAGGTGAGTGAATCGCTCCATGCCATTACTTGCTGGTTCTTCTTGGCTTGAAACAACGTAGACTGTCCCTTAAGCCCTTCCTCAGGCCTCCTTTCTTTGTTCCAGGGCGATGCAGAGGAGTGTGAGGTCTTTAGATTCGCACTGGTGAAGCTTATAAAATGGTGGCTTCTGGTTGTTTGTGGGTCCAGACCAACTGCTGAAGCTGGCCATGCCCACAGCCCACCCTCCACTGATCGCAGGCTCGCATTGGTGTGAATCTGCGCATCTGTACAACTGAGCAGGAACAAAATGGCATGCTCCGGAAAACTGAAAGACCTGTTTTTTCCGGTCTTCACTTAGCGCACCGGAGGACCACTTGGGAGCGTTTTGGATTGGACTTAGGTGTGGAACTAAGGTAAATAGTCTGAACCTAGTCTGATCCAAGGTGCGGACAACCTCTGTTACAGGACGCCTTGGCCTGTCTTAACTTCCTCATGCGGAAAGGGTCTAAGATTGCCGTAAAACATGGTTCTCTTCTTGTATGATCAACCAGAACTATAATAGATGAAATTTCTCCTGATATGAAGACTAGCTGTAGGAACAATTTTTTCTAAATCTCTGTGAGTTGGTGGCAGACTAAGACAGCTATACTTCAGTATCACTGAAATCAGAGAGGCAAGTTAGTCATTACTACTTTAAATGCAGTTGACTTTAATATGTGCTGTGATAAGGGAGCTGTGGTTCTCCAGATATAGTTTGACTACAGCTCTCACTCACCTAAGCCTGCATGATCAATGAAGCAGAGGTGATAGGAGTTACAGTCAAGTAACATCTGGAGAGCCAAAAGTTCCTCATCCCTAGATTGTAACACTGTTTACTTAATCTGGATCCAAATTTTATGTACTGAGCAATCTTAAAAGCCTAGGAGCAGAAACAATCAAAAAGTGTCAGCCACACAATGTTTGAGAGTGTGGGTTCAAGGTACTTTCAAAGATAAATAAGCCTAACAAATATGAGTGTTTAGGTCATATAAAAAAAAAAAACAGACACTGCACACAAATATGTAATGCTGTATATGGATGCCTTCAAACTATGACTGAGCTCTCACAAAACCCATCTGTTCATCTCCTCACCCCCAGCACATAACTTCTCTTCAGAATGATTAAGTGAGCAGAAGCTATCAGGATTTCAGGGGTGTTGGGTACAGAAGGGGGGAGGCAGCTTGAAAAAGTAGTCCATCTGACTCCCTTCTGTATTGTTCTCAGATGATTTCCCCCCCAGTATTCAGTCAGAGAACGGCTCATCAGTATTTGCAGGGCTGTTACTTGTCATGCAGAGTCCATGTGGGAGAGGAAGCAAAGCGTGCCTATTCCCCATATGGCTGTCAAACAAAGCACAGTAAGACATTGTAGGTGATCATGCAGCAAGTCTCAGAGAACTAAAAAATGGAAGAGCTGGAGATAGGTGCAAGAGCTCAAGAGGATTTGTGATGGGGTACAAGGATTTCCATCTGGGCTGCCCTGGGACTCTTTTGCAAACCCAGCTGCAAGCAGCCACTGCTAGATGAAACAAGTCAAAGCAGCAATGAGGAACAACTTTGCTCACTTCACATTTTAATGCAAACTCATTGACCTAATTTTGCACATTTGAACCAATAAGCAAACTGAAGCTTTACTTATCCATTGAAATTGGCACTTCTCCAGATTTTACCATGTAGCATCCAAATAACAACAGCAACAGGAAGCTACAGCCAAATATTGCCAAAATGTGTATATGAGGGGAAAGTCCACACCAAAGAATCCCAGCATTGGAGATGTAAATTAATGATAATCTAAAAGAATAAAAACAATCATGCATTAATCAAATATGATTAAAATGCATTATATTTGGAAATGAATTTGCCAAAATGATTATATGAAACAAAAATGTATAGAAAAATGTATATGTTAATAGAAATCCAACATGCAGATTTGCACGCAAAAAAAAATATCTCAGAACTAAAGGCATTTAACTTCAGGAACATAATACTGAAAAACAAGAGGCTGACAGATTTGCCTATCCCTGGATAATATACTCTAACAGCAGCTGTACATATTATATATTTCAGGTGTCTACCTAATGCTTTATGTATACACCAGGGAAAACTTCATATGATGAGTAAATGTGTCTGATGAAATTGTTGAGTTTAAATATACCAGACAACAGGGAGCTACAGCCAAATCTGTTTCTCCATCAAGGGAACATACATAATAGAAATGCTTGTGTGCCGTAAATGCTTAAAATGACAAGAAGTTTTGGAAGTTTGATTCTGCATGACAGAGGCCAGAGGTTATATTTCTCAAAACCATTATCCTCCAAATCATTCCTTCCTCAAGCAGTTCCACCATGTCATGAATTAGAAGGCCTGGTTAGGTGTTACCTGCCAGACTTTCTGCAACACAGGAACAGGGAAGAACACCACTGGTCCTCTCTCCTGTGGAAAGTGGTGCACCTTAAGAGACATTTCTATACAAGTGGAGGCTTTCCACCTGAGTAAGGTCCTCACAGAATCAGGAGTCTTGCTCAGATGGAATACCTCCAAGCAAAGAAGAAATTCTCTTCTTCAGACATGCCACTTGCAATGTGAGAAAGGGTGGGATTAGACGTTCCCCTGTCCTGGAAAGCATAGTGAGTAATGCCTGAACAGGGCTGGCCTAGTTGCTGTCCACATCAGGAGAAAGACAATGGGGATGGGGGCCTAGGCACTCCCATCTTGATGTATTGATTCTAACCCTGCATGTAAGGTCTGAACAGGGCTCTCTTCTAGGTGTATGTTAACAAAGGGATTTTTCTTTCCCTGCTTGGGAGGAGAATGGGGGAGCATGAATGGCAAGCAAAGAAAGGGTTAATAGCCCCATGCTCCTGTCATTCCTCCACTCACAATGATCCCCTCCCAAATCTGCTTTTCCATTAAACAATAGTAGTACTACAAACTTGTTATCATCCCTAAGATACCTCACAGAAGAAAGTAAAAGAGATAAAAGTCATAAAAGAAAGTCAGTATGGTATACAGACTAGAAAAAAGCGGATACCTTCATCCTCAGAAACTAATCTAGTCCACAGAGAGTCCTAATCCAGCCCTCAGAAGCCCCTTATACCCCTTGGTAGGGGTGTTACTTTTCAACTAAAAGGTTTGGGGACCAGGCCTATGATATACAAATCTACATAAAATAGCATATGCTAATTATCTTTTCATAAATAAAACATATTGACTTAATGTTCAAATATTTCAGTTTTGTTAGTCACTTTGAGAAATATATATATATCAAGTGATTAATTTCATCCTTCAGGGATCCAAAACAGACTTTGTCTGTCGTGTTGTTGAAGCTTTAAAAATTCATCTGACAGTCCCTAACACCCAAGCTTATAAAAACTGAACATCAACATGAAAAGGGATGGAGGAGATAAGAATGAAACAAACAAACAAAAAAACCTCAAGCACCAATACCAATGCCCTAATTACCCAAACAAGGTGCTCACAGTTCAAACACGGGTCTCAAAAGCCATTAAGACTCTTCTGCACTACACGTTTATAGCACTATGATTCCATTTTGATTGCCATAGCTGCATCTTATAGAATCATGGGGTTGGTGGCCTGTAGAGCCACTAGAGAGGCTCTCTGTCTGTGAATTCTGAATACTTCTCCCTCAACTGCAAATCCCAGGATTCCATATAATGAAACAACAGCAGTTAAGCCACAAGGTTGTGAGTTCGATCCTGCCTGGCTCCAAGGTTGACTCAGTCTTCCATCCTTTCGCAGGTTGGTAAAATGAGTACCCAGCTTGTTGGGGACATATATAGAAATGTTTCGAAATACATGCTATATGTAAGTTGTTCGCCACCTCGATCCATATGGAGAGGCGGGATACAATTTTTTTTTTTAAAGTGGAATCACAATTCTACAATTGTGTAGCTTGAAAGGATCTCAGCTGACACAGCCTTCCTGGCAGAGACTATAACACAACATGTTGCTAGTCGTATAGACTGAAGTCACTGCCTCCTGGAGACCTAGTGGGAACCTACCAAAATTTTGCCACTCATGCATACCCCTCAGCTGTTACTGTTTATCCTCAGCTTACTTCAATTGCTGCAAACTGAGTTCAAAGTAACAATGTGGTCTGCACTCAATTCACAGTGGGGTGGTGGTGGCGGGGAGCAGTGCGGTGGAATCTTGCCCTTTTCAGTAGGCTCATTTGGGCCCCATCTCTTTTCCCCAGCTTTCTTAAACTCAGTATGTGCATTCCAGGATTCCTCTGCTTATAATAGTTGTCCTGTGGGTTCCTCCTCTTATTGCCTGGCCTCAGCCTTTTGGCCACACTCTGATGTTGCGCAGCCACATGTGTCCCAAGAACAGCCCAACTAGATCTTCCCTGTAGGAAGTTGTTTTTTTTTCTTTTTCTTTCTTTCTTTTTTCTTTTTCTTTTTGCTCTTTTTAGCTATTTTCTTTGTTCTAATTCATAGTTTACTTTTAAACATTCCAGTATTGTCCTTTTCCTAAGTATCTTTCTGCTGAGAATATTACAGTCAAACTAATTTGAAGGAGTCATATTTCTAAGGAGGTACAGTTGCCCTTCACCTAGGCATAATAACACATAGGTTGTGGACTTTTGCCCAGGAGAAGCAACACACACATGCCTCCAATAAGAACAAAGCTCGTGCAGAGCTTTTGTCTCCTGCTGAGTTCAAATTTTTGAACTAAAAAAAAACCGAAGTAAAAAAAAAAAACTTTGTTGAGCTACTGGCTTTTTAAACTGTTTTATACTGAATTCCTAG